>JAQZBX010025405.1:0-29556 GCA_029593785.1 Cabassous unicinctus
GATAAAAATAGGTTGGCAATTTAGAACCAGAGAACATCAATAATCAGTGGCTCTTTGTGTTTATGTGGTGTTGCAGGTTTAGTAATCTCCAGAGTATGCCCTTATTAACAATTAATATTTAAAAGGATACTGCTTAAACACAGAAGGAATTAGGGATGATGTTCTGAAATGTCTATTCCCTGAAGGTTAGAATTAGGAGCTTCACCCAAGCTGGTCACCAAACAAGTTTATCCTCTCCTGTTTTGTGGTTGTGGCATCGTTGACCAAGGGCAGCAGGGAGTCAGTGGAGGTAAGGTAGCAACATTGTATGCCTGTGGACTGGAAGTCATCCTAGCATCTGGGAAGTCAGGCATAGAATAGTCTATTCATGGGAGAATGGATGCAAGAGTTTTTCAGAGTATATAAGACAATCCTAATAATACCTGTCTCACAGAGTTATAGGGAAGATTAAACAAAATAAAATGTGAAAACACCTAGGCCATTAAAACTGCTATTCTACTGTTGATGCTCTGAGGATAGGCACATGCAGGCCAGAGCAACTGCTCTCTAATTAAAATTCTGACATGCTTAAGAGGAAGAGCTTGGAGTATAATCAGCTGGACCTCCAAAGGCTGGCTCTTCTACTTACTATTATCTGAACATGGACAAGGTTCTCAGCTTCTTTTAGCATCTTTTTCCACATATATACAAAGGATATGTGAAAGAACCTATCTCATAGGTATGAATGAGTTTATAGGAGACTCTGCATGTAATGCCTGGAATGGCATGTGGCATAGAGTCAACTCTGTTTTCTGTTGTCTTCTTCTGCATAGGAACAGAGAGCTTATGGTGTAGCAGTACCTGGTCCTGGCAAAAATGTTCTCAATTCCTATGTGTAGCTTGTCTTCATTTCTCTTGTGGTGGGTAGGATTGTGGGCAAATGCTGAAATTAGGAGAAAGGAAAAGTCAAGTTTAGAAATGTTGAATAATTATTTACAAGCAATTATAATTTTGAAATCTCCCCAGGAGTGTTTGATCATCCCCTCTGAAATATCTGACAGTGAAGCTGAGATTCCCAGAAAAGGTTGTAGGAGATAAAGGAAATGTGAATATCATTAGAACAAATATGTTATGGGTAAATTTATATATCAGTCAATTTTCTAATTGTGATAGTTCACCTGAGTCATATTTAATCCCCATGATGAAGTTCTTGTTATTTCTATTTAATATAAAAGAAAATTCGGCCATAGGCAAAAATCTAATAATTAGTAGTGCTCAGATTTAAGTCCAGAGTGATCTGATTTCTAATCCTGAGCTCTATTCATAATATTATTGTAGCTCATCAAAAACTGCGTCCACAATGGATGGGAGAGGAAGTGCTGACTCAGACCAGGTCTGGATTGTTTAGGAGCTTTGGTTCTATAACCAGAATAAGGCAGGGTTTACTCCTCAGATAGATCAGATGCTCAGCAGCTAAACAGGAAATAGGATGGAGAGAAGAGAGCATCTCCTAACTTCCTCCTATCTATGATAACACTGCTAGTAACCTGCCTAAGCATGACCTCAGTGTTTTTGACTTTGGAGTTCTTTTTGGCTGCTGGGTGGAAGGGAAGTCTCCGGAGAAGATTAGACTTCAGAACAGGAACATCCTCTATATGAATGGGCCATACTAGATGAATTATACCTGAAAGACGTGAAACTGAATATGATGCCCAATTATTTCACTTACTAATCATAGTAAGGGACAGTTAAATAGCCTTAAATAAAGTGATATAACTGAGAGATAGCATATTAAAACATCAAACTATTGTATTTTACATGGAAAAAGATTAGAATATATTTTCTGAATTAAATTGAGAGAAATATTTTCATGGCTGACATACCTACCACTATGACACTGGGTTGTAATTTTTTTTACTTCTGCCCAGTATGTGTCATCTTAAGCAAGTATCTCAAATTCTCTGTACCTTAGTTTCCTCTTGTGAAGAGTACAAGGTTGCAAAATAAATAGTTGGACAGGGAAAGAAGATGAGAAATCATGTCAGAACCAGTGCAACCAAAGAGACAATAGAGAACTATGTGAAAGAAAAATTTGTGAAAGAAATAGTTCTCAATCTATAATATATATACAACAAGAATATCTTTCAAAAAATAGAAAATAAAGATGTTTCCATTCATTCAAACTGACAGAATTCATTGTCAGTATATACACACTACAAGATATAAAAAGAGGCTTTAGGCAAAGGGAAAGTGATTCTAGATGGAAATATGGATCTATGCAAGGGAATTAAGATCACAAAAATAGGTAACTACATGAGGTAATATATGATTTTTCTCTTAATACTCAAGATCTATATAACATATTATTCATTATTAAAACAGACATAAACAATGCCTAAATATCCTGATAACTGTAACCTTTTAATTAATGAGAAAACTCACGATACCAGATTCCAAGGATTCTTACCCTCAGTAGAGTTATTTAACAGGCATAGATATAAACATTTCATTTTGCATGAATGGCCAGGAGTCAGTATATCATAAAAGATATGAAAGAATATAGCAGCCTTTCTTTGCCCCACAGTTGGAACTTCACACAGGCATAGAGCTTAGGTCTGTTTATATGAAGAAGTCATTGATAAAAACCGCACTCAGCTAGGCATCCTTGTAAAATGCACCTAGTGGATGAAGATGATAAACTCTGTAGGAGGAGGGCTCCACTACCATTTCCTCTCTCTCAGTCTCTAATGTGGACTTGGTTGTGATCTTGCCATAAATCATTGGACTTGTTGTAATTCCCTTGGCACTTTGAATTGGTCCTGGACTTAAAGAGATGATGAGAGATAGGGATGGGTACCCTTCCCACCCACAGTGTATTAGCCAGCTAAAGGTGTGCTGATACAAAGTTCCAGAATTCTGTTGGCTTTTATAAAGGGTATTTATTGGGGGTAGAAGCTTACAGCCACAAGTCCCTAAAGAGTCCAACTCAAGATTACTTCCTTACGCAGTCTGTAGACACGTGTTGAAGCAAGATGGCGGGTGATGACTGCGAGGATTCAGCCTTCCTCTTTCCTCTTAAGGCTCCATGGCCCCAGCTTCTTCTGATTTCAGCTGTAGGTTGGCATAAGGCTCATCTCTCTCCTCAGGGCTCATCTCTCTTCCCAGGCTCAACTGCTCTGATCTCTTTACAAGGTCAGCTGTAGACTATCAGGCTCATCTCTCTTCCCAGTGCCTCTGCTGTGCCTAATGAGCTCTCTCTCTTCCTATGTCTTCTTCTTCTCTGTGTGTCTACTTCCATGTTGATAGTCTGTTTTATAGCCCACCAAGGGGGTGAGGACTCAATGCTGAGTTGCACTCTAATGATGTGTTTGAATCAAAGCCGTAATCTTAACTTAGTTAAATCAGACATCTCAGCTGAAACTAATACAATCAAAGTGTTATCATACCCAGAGGAACCAGACCAGTATACAAACATAATCAATATTTCTTTTTGGAATTCATAAATAATATTAAACTGTCACACACGCAGAAAGATCCACCATTAGAGAACTTCTTTAAGTACAAAGTTAGTGTCCTTGAAGATCCAGTGAAACACTTGTTCATTATGGAATACGTGGCTTTTCTTAACCCAATTGTTCAGTTGAAGTTTTGAAACTACAAGGTGATATTAGTAGAGACAATATGAGAGTAAACTCTAGTGAGGGTTTCTTGCAAGGGCAAAAACAACTCTAACAACTCTAACTCTAACTACTCTAACAACTCTAATTATATATATAACTCTATCTCTAACTCTAATTGTCATACAAACAAGACAGACACTGGATTTTGTAATGCTCTACTTTGTTTTTATTCTGGAGGGAAACACCTCATTAAACCTTAACAGGAACCATAAACATTTGAGGGTGCTATGGTCATGGAAGTTAGAAGTAAAATTTCCTGGAGTGGGGAAATATATGTAGGTTGGTCAAATTATTACATTTTAATTTTTAATCAATTTTATTGATACATATTTATAAAGCATAAATCCATCCAAAGTGTACAATCAATGGTATTCAGTGTAATCACATATTTGTGCTTTCATCACTTCAATCATTCTTAGAACACTTTCATTATTCCAATAATAATAATAAACAACAAACAAATCTCATCACCTCTCAATCTCTCTCTGCTCCCCCTGCCATACATAACTAATATTCTTTTTCCTTCTCTCTAGTATATTTGTATTTATATTTTGTAAAAACAGTTTATATATGCAATATCATCCATACTTGTGTTTTGCATAAGGTTTTACTATCTTATACAGTACCATGTTCCAGTTTTCAGCTTTCCTTCTAGTATTATGCATGACTTTAGACTTTCTCCTACAACCACTGTCATATGCATATAATAGCTTTGCTAGTTACAAACACCATGATATCCTTTCATTGCCCCTGCACATATTTTTCTCATGGGCAGGAAGTCATAAAGGTGAAAATAGTTTTTAGATATTATTATGGATGAGGAGGCATGTAATTGAAATTGTGATTCTGTGACAGCCCCTATTTTCCTGACAAGTAGGAGGCATCATATTCTTCTGAGATGAGAGGAGAATTTGTGGGATAAGGGTTACAGGAAATTGGTACAAAATTGGAACTTATACTAAGAAGAATGGATAGAAAAGGAAACTTCTAGAACAGCCAGAAAATTTGCTCAATGACATTGAAGACAGTTCATGTTGGAGTTCATAATTGTTGGTACTCCCAAGAGGATGATTATAAAGTTTTCTTAAGCATTATCTTACATCTTTGGCCAAGGGAAAGAAAGCTGATATATAATTTTGTTTTTAAGAGTTTACAATATGTTTTATATTTTGGACTATACACTTTCATAAACTTTGATGCAATTCAACATAGCCTGTATTCATCATAACAAGATCATGTAGAACTCTTCAAAATGCCCTCTGTTTCTTCTATTCTATTCCTTTCTCCCCCTCCCCTCAGGACCCACGGCAACCATCACACTATACTCCTTGAAGGATAAGAGTCACAGTTACTTGCAACAACATTGAGGACTTGACACAATGTTCTGTACTTCCCTATTAGGCACCGCTCATGCTCTCACAAGACTCCTGCCCCTCTATTTGAGAACATACCAGGCCTCCCCAGGTTGAGAGTCCAAAAAACTTGCCATTCCTTATGTGGGTCCCCACCCAAGATACATTATGGCAATATGAATACTCACACACTCCCCAGAAGCCTGCCCCAGGTATGCCCTTTCCCAAATGCCCCCCACATCAAACACTCAAAACCAGCAACCCTCACTTGTCATATTGCCAAAAGAGCATTCTCAACATTGTAGTTTCAACCATGTACCCGTCAATCCTCAGTGTTCACCTGCTCCCTCCTTCAACCCTGCCCCCTGTTTCATGGACATCCCAACCCACCCACCCCATCCCACACCCCTGACAAACCAGCACCACCCAACCCAACAGTATCATTACACCACTGTCATGCTCCTCCATTGTACAACTACACTTTATCATAGATTTTCTCCATATGGGCATTGGCTCACAAACTTCTTCTCCCTTTCTAGTTCCTGTAAACCTATATTCCAGACACTAGCTCTGTAAGTCTGCTCAATTTGCTTAATTTATATCAGTGAGGACATGTAAGATTTGTCCTTCAATGTCTGGCTTCCTTCACTCAGCATAAGGTCCCCAAGATTCATCTATGTTATCCCGTGTGTTAATACTGCATTCCTTCTTACAGCTGAGTAACATTTCATTGTATGTATGTACCACAATTTGTTTATTCGTTAATCTGTTGAAGGGCATTTGGGTTGATTCCAACTTTTGGCAAAGTGAATAATTCCACTGTGAATATTGATGTGCATATATCTATTCATGTCCTTGCTTTCAGGTCTTCTGGGTATATACCCAGCAGTGGAATTGCTGGATCTTACAGAAGTTCTATAGTTAGTTTTCTGAGGTACTGCCAAGCTGTCCTCCACAGTGGCTGCACCATTCTACATTCCCACCCCTAGTGGATGAGGGTTCCCATTCCTCCACATCTGCTTTAACACTTGTAGTCCTCTGTTTTTCTAATAGTTGCCAGTCTAAAGGGTGTAATATGATATCTCACTGTAGTTTTCATTTGCATTTCCCTAATAACTAGTGATGTTGAGCATCTTTTCCTGTGCTTTTTAGCCATTTGTATTTCTTCTTTGGAGAAGTGTTTTTTCAAGTCACTTGCCCCTTCGTAAGTGGGTTGTTTGTCTTTTTATTTTCAAGGTGTAGGATTTCTTTATATGTATGATGGATATTAGGCCCCAATCAGATATATAGCTACCAAATATTTTCTCCAATTGAGTAGGCTTCCTTTTCACTTTCTTGACAAAATCCTTTGAGTTGCAAAAGTTTTTAATTTTGAAGAGGTCCCATTTATCTATATTTCTTTCATTGCTTGTGCTTTGGGTGTAAAGTTCATAAAACCATTTCCTAATATAGATCCTGTAGATGCTTCCCTACATTATCTTCCAAGGTCTTTATGGTCTTGGGTCTGATATTTAGGTCTTGAGTTAATTTTTGTATAAGTTCTGAGAAGGTGTTTCTCTCTCATTCTTTTGGATATGGATATCTAATTCTCCAAGCACCATTTGTTCAGAGGCCTTTCTCTCCTCATTGAATGGGTTTGCTGGCCTTGTCAAATGCCAGTTGATTATATATATGGGGGTCTATATCAGAATTCTCAGTTTGGTTCCATTGGTCAGTATGTCTATCCTTGTGCCAATACCATGCAGTTTTGACCACTGTAGCTTTGTAGTATCTTTTAAATTCAGATAGTGTGATTCCTCTGATTTCATTTTTCTTTTCAATATATCTTTGACTATTAGGGGCCTCTTTGACCTTCCAAATAATTTTCATAGTTAGTATTTCAAATTCAGTAAAAAATGCTGTGGTAATTTTTATTGTGATTGAATTAAATCTGTAGATCAGTTTGGGTAGAATAGAAATCTTAATGAGGTTTAGTTTTTTTCCATGACCAGAGAATATTCTTCCATTTATTTAAGTCTTCTTTGATTTTTTTTAACAGTGTTGTGTGGTTTTCTACATATGAGTCATTTACTTCTTTAGTTAAATTCATTCCTAGGCATTTGATTCTTTTAATTGCTATTGTAAATGGGATTTTTTTCTTTATTTCCTCCTCAGATTGCTCATTATTGGTGTACAGAAATGTTATTGATTTTTGCACATTGATCTTGTAAACTGCGACTTTACTGAACTCATTATAAGCTCTAGAAGCTTTGTTGTAGATTTCTCAGGGCTTTCTAAGTATAGGATCATGTCATCTGCAAAGAGTGAAATTTTTACTTCTTCCTTTCCAATTTGGATGCCTTTGATATCGTTTTCCTGCCTAAATGCTCTAGCAAGTACTTCTATCACACTGTTAAATAGGAGTGGTGAAAGTGGGCATCCTTGTCTTGTTGCCTATCTTAGGATTTCACCAATGAAAAATTATGTTTTCTGTGGGTTTTTCATATATACACTTTATTATGTTGAGGAAGTTTCCTTCTATTCCTGTCTTTTGTAGTGTTTCTATCTAGAAAGGGTGCTGTATTTTGTCTAATGTTTTTTCTGCATCTGTAGAGATGATCATGTGTTGTTTTATTTTCTGATCTGTTTATGTGGTGTATTACATTGATTGATTTTCTTATGTTGAACCATCCTTTCATACCAGGAATGAAACCCACTTGGTCATGGTATATAATTCATTTCATTTGTTGTTTAGTACAGTTAGCAAGTATTTTCCTGAGGATTTTAGCATCTAGGTTCATTAGAGAGCTTGGTGTATACTTCTCCTTTCTTGTGGCATCTTTGTTTGGCTTTGGTATTAGGGTGATGTTGGCATAATGGAATGAGTTAGGTAATGTTCCATCCACTTTTAGGATTGGTGTTAGTCTTTCCAGAATGATAGGTAGATTTCACCTGTGAAGCTGTCTGGTCCTGGGTCTTCTTAGTTGAGAGGTTTTTGATAATGAATTCTGTGTTGTTACTTGTGATTGGTCTGTTGAATTCATCTATTTCTTCTTTTGAAAATGTAGGCTGCTTGTGTATTTCTAGGAATTTGTCCATTTCCTCTAAATTATCTATCTTGTTGGCATTTAATTTTTCAAAGTATCCTCCTATGATATTTATTTCTGAGGGGTCATTGGTGCTATCCTCTTCCTCATTTCTTATTTTATGTATTTGCATCTTCTCCCTTATTTTCTTTGTTAGTCTAGCTAAGGGTTTGTCAATTTTATTAATCTCCTCAAAGTTCAGCTTTTAGTTTTATTTTTTCTACTGCTTTCTTATTTTCAATTTCATTTAGTTCTCCTCTAATCTTTGTTATTTCTTTCTTCCTACTTCCTTCGGGGTTAGTTTGTTGTTCTTTTTATAATTCCTCCAGGTACTCATTTAGGTCTTTGATTTGAGCTCTTTCTTTTTTTTAATATAGGCATTTATGCCTATGAATTTCCCTCTCAGTACAGCTTTTGCTGCATCCCATAGATTTTGATACATTGTGTTTTCATTTTCATTTGTTTCAAGGTAGTTACTAATTTCTTTTGAGATGTCCTCATTGACCAACTTTTTTTTTAAGAGTCTGTTGTTTAACTTCCATATTTTTGTGCCTAACCTGGTTCTCTGGCCCTTACTGATTTCTGGCTTCATTCCATTGTGGTCAGAGAAATTACTTTGCATAATTTCAATCTTTATGCATTCATTGAGAGTTTTTCTGTGGCCTACCATGTGATCTATCCTTGTGAATGATCCATTTGTGCTTGAGGAGAATGTATATCTTCCTGTTTTGTTCTATTTGTGTCTTTTAGGTCAATGTCCTCTAATATATTATTCAAATTCTTTGTTTCTTTATTGATTCTCTGTTGAGATGCTCTGTCTAATGGTGATAATGGTGTATTAAAGTCCCCCACTATAATTGTAGAGGTATCTATTTCTCCACTTATTTTTTCCTGTGTTTTTTGCCTCATGTATTTTGACGCACCCTGGTTAGGCACATAAACATTCATGATTGTTCTTTCTTCTTGATAGATTACCCCTTATATTAATATATAGTCCCTTCTTTGTCTCTTACAATAGTTTTGCATTTGAAGTCTATTTTGTCTGATATTAGTATAGCTACTCCCGCCTTTTTTTCATTATTGTTTCTTGTAAAATTGTTTTCCAACCATTCACTTTCAGCCTCCTTGAATCCCTGGGTCTAAGGTGGATTTCTTGTAGACAACATATAGATGGGTCATATTTCCTTATCTATTCTGCCAATCTGTGTCTCTTGACTGTTGATTTTAAACCATTAACATTCAATGTTATTACTGTCAAGGAATTACTTACATTAGTCATATTTTCTTTAGGTTTATGTATGCCATATGTTATTTTTATTTATCTTTTTAGTTGTTCTTACATTCTCCTCCAACTCTTTCTTTCTCCTGTTTTTTTCTTTCCACCTGCGGAACTCCTTTCAGTATTTCTTAAAGGGCAAGTTTCTTATTGACATACTCTATTAATTTCTGTTTATCTGTGAATATTTTGAGCTTTCCTTCATTTTTGAATGCTAGCTTAGCTGGATAGAGAATTCTTAGATGGAATTATTTTCTTTTAGCACCTTAACTATATCATAGAACTGCCTTCTTGCCTCCATGGTTTCAGATGAGTAATCAGCACTTAATTTTATTGAGCTTCCCTTGTATGTGTTTCTCTTTTCTCTTGCTGCTTTCAGTATTCTCTTTTTGTCTTGAGCATTGGATAATTTGACAAGCATATGTTTCGGAGTAGACCTGTTAGGATTTATACTGCTTGTGGTATGCTGCAATTCCTGGACATGTATATCCATCTCCCTCAATAGGGTTGGGAAGTTTACAGCCATTATTTCCTCCAAAACACCTTCTGTTCCCTTTCCCTTCTGTTCTTCCTCTGGGATGCCTATCATGCTTATGTCTGTGCATTTCATATTGTCATTCAAATCCTTAATTCCCTGGTGAATTTTTTCTCTCTTTTATCTCTCTGTTCTACTATCTGACTGTTGATGTACTGTCTTCCACATCAGTGATTCTTTCCACTTCTTGTTCAAATCTGCTGTTATGTGCTTCCAGTGTCTTTTTTATTTCTTGGATTGTTTCATTCATCACCATCATTTTCGTTATCTTTTTATGTATGTTTACCATTTCTTCACTATGTTCTTCCAATACCACCTTAATATCCTTGATTTCTTTATTTACTTCATTAAGTTGATTCATGATATTTGTTTGGACATCTCTGATTAGTTGTTCAATATTCTGCAATGCCTCCTGGTTTTTAGTTTGTTTATTGGACTGGGACATGTCTTCCTGTTTCTTAATATGGCTTGTAATTTTTTTGTTGGTGTTTAGGCATCTGTTTATCTTTATTGGTTCATTCATTTGATTAGCTTCTCTCTCTATTCTATGGTTTTATTTTGTTATTGTTTTCATGTGTGTGGTAAGGTTTCACTTTGACAGTTTGTTTCTCTTATTCTATTTTCTTGTTGTTATTTATCTTCCAGAAGTTTTCTCTGCTTTTCTCTCATGGGACTCTTCCTCAAGGGCAGGGACTTTAGATCACAACTAGTTTCAGCTAGTGTCACAGAAGAATAGTTGAGTAAAGTGATTGCTTTTCTTCTGTAAAGTGGGAGAAGCACTGTTGTGAAAGTGGAAGAGAAAAAAGGAACCAGCTCACCCCAATGTTCTCAGGCACATCCAGTTCAGGAGAGACTTCATGTGGCCAAAAAGGTCATGATGTATAATTTTATAATTTAAATATTTCAGTTGTTGTCATGTGCTACACTGAAGCAGAGAAGAGCTCTAATTAAACTTGGTTTTGTAGGGATTGTTATTTATCCATTCTATTCTATTTTAGAATCAGGACCTTTGCTTAATATTAATCTGTATCTAAAATATATTTAAAATAATATTTAGTCATTGTTATGAAGTAATTTGTACTATTTCACTTCTTACTAATATGGAAGTGAAGTCACTAAGATCAGCAGAACTTCTGCCCTGGCCCTAATCTGTATCCTCTTTTTTTATCGGGATTCTTTCACTTAGAATTGCATTTAAGTTTCTACATCTCAAATGACTTCCAATTTCATTGTTCAGCAACCTTTTTGCAATTTTTTTCCTTTGCAATTTTTGAAGTGCAGACCTTCTGTCTTGTTCCTGAAGATATTAACAACTTTCTTCTGTACCTTCTGCTTTTGTTCCTAACTGACACAAATGAATCCAATTAAAAATATTTTGGTGGTTGAAGTGAAGTGGTTTGTAGGCTGTTTTTCACAGAAAAAGTGCTGTGCAACTATCTTCCACTTGGTGTTCTATGGCTGTACCTGGGAGAACTTAATTTCCATTGTTGGCTTTAGGCAGAAAAAGTAATTTATTCTGAGCCTCAGTAAGATTAAAATGAAATGATGCTCCCTCTAGTTGTAAAATACAGCAGCATTAATTTTGGGTTGAGTCTTGCCTTAATGACTTTCTCTTATTTATCTAATCCTATATATTTGTGGTAGTTACAATAATTTGTCTACTCTGACTTCAGCAGTTGGGATTAAAACTATGAATTTTCAGCAATATTTATCTATAATGACTTTAGTTTAAATATGTATTTATAAATTCTTGGCGTATTGGTTATATAATATATACCTGGAGCTTTGTTCCACTAAATATAAAAAGCCATGGATTAGTCACCAAACATTGTAACAATTTTCTGTCAATTTGCCATGTCCCTTTGAGCAATAGATTTAAAATGCAAGACTTTTATAAATGGAAGAGATTTTAGTCATCATTTAATCAAATATTCATATTTCATGAAAGAGGAACTATCAAAGATTCCAGATAGGAAGGGGATGAAATAGAAAAATCCACATATTATGCCTAAGACTTTATCTTTTTCATTAACTACACTTTTAATTTTATGAATAGATTTTCTTCATATCTAATCATGTTACTGTTACCAATCATCATTTTTTCATAAATGAGGAAATTTTTCATGTCAGTTCATTTTTCAATTCTACATTTCTGATTGTGTAGATTAAAATGATTATAAAGGATGTTACTATACTAAAATGAGGCCTCAACTTTATCAATGGAGAAAGTTATTATAACTAGAAGATACACAAATAAACAGGCACAAAGAATAAAAAGATGGCAGAAACATGGTAGCCACAGGAGAAAGACCTCTATTGTTCTTCAGAGTTATGAGTTCTGAGGAGACAAAAGATGAGGACATAGGAGGTGGTAGAATAGACAAACAGTATACATAACAGACCACTCTTGCCAACAACAAACAGTCTAAAGATGTGAATGTCCTTGCAGGAGGGGTTCAGCAGAGTGATAAGATCACAGAAGAAAAGGTCAATGACATTGGGGTACAGAAGGGCAATAAGATGACAAATAGGATCTGAACCAGGGCATAAAACAATTCTCCAGTACAGGATCTGACCACCAGGAGGCCACAAACCCCATGGTTCATTGTGATCATGTCGTGCAGGAGCCTGCAGATGACCACATAGTGGTCATAGGCAATCACCAAGAGCAGGATGACCTCAGCTCCCCAGAAGACATGAGTCACACACCCCCTGAGATAGTTTTCTTTTCAGAGAGTAAGTCAAATATCATTTTGGTGGCCTTGGCAAAAGAGAAGGTATCATCAGAAAGGACGGGAAAGACGGAATGTTTACAAGGGAAAGCTCAAGCCTGGGCTGGTGTTGATGGTCACTAAATTGAGTAGGTTGCCTTTCAGGGCAAGAAAGTAGATGACTGCTAACATGACAAAAAAGAGAGCGGGATATTACTCAGCTGTAAGAAGGAATGAAGTATTGACATATATGACAACATAGATGAATCTTGAAGACCTTATGTTGAGTGAAGTAAGCCAGTCACTAAAGGAAAATATTTTATTATCTCACTGATATGAACTAAGGCTATTTATTGAGTGGAATCACAGAGGTAGAATCTGGAAGATAGGTTACTAGGATATCAAAAGGGAGTAGAGAGCAGTGATCTGAAACTCAATCTGGGCTGAATCTATAAGGTGGATGGGGGAGGTTTGACAATGGACAGGGGTGATGGTGGTGCAGTGATGTGAGTGGGGTCAACAGTGCTGGAGTTTGAGTATAAGCAGAGTTGGGGTGTGGGTTAGGCTATCCATGAGCTGGGGGGAAGCCTGGAGGAAGGAACAGGTAAACTCTGGGGAGGTTGAAGACTGTGGTTGAAGATACAATTATGGGCGTATTCTTTTGGCAGCTATGGCAAGGTAGGGTCACTGGTGTAAGGTGTTGGTGTTGGGAGCATATAAGGGTAAGGGTACACCTGGGGCATGCCTCAATGAAATATGAATGTGTTCATGTGGTCATAGGAAATTAGCTCAGTGGGTGGAGACGCACACAGTGACTAAAAAAATATTAAATTCCCATCCCGGGGACTTCAGCTACATTCTCAAATAGAGTGACAAGAATCTCTAGAGAACATAAGCAGTGCCTAATAAAAGCAAATAGACCAATAGACCAAGCCCTCAATATTAATGCTTGTACTTAAGAACCTTTTTCTTGTAAAACGGAAACTTAACCTAATAATATTTATTGCCTAAGAGTTACTTCCTGAAATCCTCCTTGTTACTCAAATGTGGCCTCTCTCTAAGCCAAACTCAGCAAATAACATACTACCTTCCCCCCAGCATTGTACATAACTCTTGGGGATGGGCCTCCTTGGCACCAAGGGATCAATTCCAAATTCTAACCAGCAATGCATTTGGATAAAGACTTTGACCAAAAAGGGGAAATATTAAATGCAAAAGAATTTTTACAGCTGAGAGATTTCAAAGTGAGTCAAGAGATCATTCCAGAGGTTATACTTATTTAAGTCTCAGGCAGATATCACTAACAGCAACAGTAAACAAAGCCTCAAATAAGGGTGCTCCCAAGGGCTCTAGAGACATCCAGACACTATAAGGAAGTTAAACAACCTCTTAAAATCAGCATCCTGTTGGTTAGCCTTTTCTCAGAGTATACAGTAACTTATTTCTCCAATGTAACAGAGTTAGACTCATTTATAATCTCCTTACACATGATTCTTCTACCCTTTATTTGAACCTGTAATTAGCACTATACCCATTAAATATTGTCCCAGAGACTTAAATCTTTGGTCTCTTCATATGCCACTTGAGCCCTGAATCTCGGCAGAGTTGCTGCTAACTCTTCAGTTCATTAGACTTGCCCAAAACAACTAGCAAAATGATGATGATGGACAGTGCACATCCCAAAAAGGAAAGAGTATCTACAACTGCAATTAAAACAGTTCCTTCCATCTGCCCCATGGGAAATAAACTCCCTCTCAATCTGAAGCAGAGTGGGCATCACCACCCCAAAATCCTGATGATTGAGGAAGGAAAAAACATAAGGGGGAATTCAAGCATGGACCAAAGTAAATAAACATTATTATTGTAGTAAGGAAAGACCTTGTAACACTGAAATAAAAATAGTTGTTACTAGAGGTTCTGCAGGCAGGGGGAGGGAAGAATGGGTGGAACATAGGGCATTTTTACGGCATTGGAGTTGTTCAGGATGAAATTCCAGTCACTAAAGGAAAATATTTTATGATCTCACTGATATGAACTAAGGATATTGAGTGGAATCATAGAGGTAGAATCTGGAAGATAGGTTACCAGGATATCAAAAGGGAGTAGAGAGTGATGATCTGATACTGATACAGGCCATTGAACATTTTGTCAAAGCCTAGAAAACTTTATAAGGCAAAAAGTATAGACTATAGGCCTTGGTTAGTAGCAACGCCTCAATTTTTATTCAACTTTAGCAAATGTACCACACAAGAGAGGATATTGACAGGAGAAAATGTGAGATGGGGAGGGGGTGGAGTATATAGGAATCCCCTTTAATTTTGATATAACTTTTCTTTAATCTAAAATTTCTTTAAATTTTAAGTTAATTATATGAGAAAAAAAGATTCCCTGAGAAGAAACAGAGGAAAGGCAGCTCTCCTGGTGTTTAAAGAATTGCATACAAAGTGCAATCTTAAAAATTGTGCCACATCTCCAGGGCATGAGTCAGATGAAGAGCTTAGAAAATCTGAACAGTTAAATGTGGACTATCCTAAAAGTCTAGAAAATTTTAAAACAAGTGCCAAAGAAGAAACAATTATTTTTTCTTTAATTTAATCCTGAATTTAATTTAATTTAATTTAATTCTTAACTTGTACAGGATTCTTATTTTGGTTGATTATAAGGTTTTGCAAACACATGGTAGTGATGGTAACACAACATTATGAATGTAATTAATAGCAGTGAATTATATATTTGAATGCACTTAAAAAGGAAAATTTTAGTTCATATTTATGTTACTATGATAAAAATTAAAAGATACATCATAGGACTGTACAATGCAGTGATCCCTATTGGAAACTGTGGACTATAGGTAATAGTACAATTATAAAAATGTTCTTTCTTGAATTATAACAAATGGATCATATGAATGCAAGGTCTTAATAACCGGGTGATATATTGGGAAAAATATACCCACATGTATACTATGGGCTCTTGTTAAGAGACCAATTATAATATAGTTTCATGAATTTGAACAAAGGTACCCCAGGAATGTAAAGTGTTAATAATATGTGTGTGGGAGGGAGTATATGGGAATGCTATCCCATATACTATATGCTATATTTTCACATGAATTTTTTAGACTTCTTTAAATACTCCAATTTAAAAAGTAAATAAAAAATTCAAAGATGAAAAGATACAAAAATAAAAACTTTATTGACACACACACAAAAAAACAAAAACAAAAGCTTCTGCACATATGGCTTCTGTGTCTGGTCAGCCAGATGAATTCTGCCAGATTATTTCTTGCCCAATGAATCTAGACTTGTATATGGATAATTGATTTAATTTTAAATAGTTTGCAACAGTGGTAGATCAATTTTGATCAAGAAAATAATACATGTGTTAGATAACTTGTTTCCTGTAAGATTGACAGAAACCTCTGAGATATAACCCCCAGATTAAAGTTGGGCTATATATATGGAACACAGAGTCCCCTTCAACAAATCTATTAACATACACACACACACACACACACACACACACACAGACAAAGTATTATTTGATGACTATTGACATGCCAGGCACATCTCCTGAAATCTTATGTTGATGGATCCTTTCCCATATTTGGCACAGTCTTCTCTATCACAGAAAATGAGGAATTAAAAGAGCACCTATAAATAGGAGCAGAGACTGGATTATGAGATACTAGTGTCCTGGGCCTTTTTATCATTCCTGCTTATGTGACAAGGATGCCCTTTCTATTGTCTTTTCACCTTATTTCAGGATAGATATAAAACATCATATGATTTGCATTTGAAATTAGGGATGATATACTGACATTTCTGAATCAACTGAATTTAGTAAACATTTGTGATGAATGTAGATGGACCTTAGAGATTTGTCAGCTCATGCTACATTAAACAGAATTGTATAAGAATATCAGATTCTTTTTTGAAAACCTCCGTAAGACGGTGTCTTGAAGAGTTTAAAACAGACAGCATGATGAAATGTAATATTCACCAAACTAATTTGAAACTCTGGAAGTCCTATTTGAGGAGATTCTGTCATATTTAGAGTTCAGGGAAATTTTGCAAATCAACATTCAATTTTAAGAGAGTCACATAGTATTCTCTGAATATGTTCTGAACACAGATACTTTTAACATGAAGGAAAAAAAGCACCGTAATATATTGGACAGAGCTTTTTCTTCAAAACAGTTGGACTATTTTTGCATTCTATTTTCACTAAACAGCAGCTGTGTTATCTTGTGTATGAGCCTTCATTTACTGAGCCTGAACTTTTTCATATATAATATCAAAAAAATTACAAAGGACAGAAAGAAATTGAAAAATATCATTATTACTTATGTTAAATTTTGTATTATAAAGATTAAAAAATATAGTATTCACACACAAATTATGCATAAAAGAAAAAAATGAGAAAAATACATGTTAATATTATTGTCCTTGAAATAACTTTTCATTATAATATTAAGAGAGAAATAAATGAGTTAAGTGAGACTATAAATGAACTAAGTATCCATCTCATGAAATTGTAAAACCAGTGACTTCTGGGAAGATGGTAGACTAGAAAGACATGGGACTCTCTCCTCTCCCAGAAAAATAGGTAGAGGAAAGGCAGAAATGGCCTGGAAACATATGTTCTAAGGTTTAGGACAGCAGGGTAGGCTGGACACTATCCAGAAGAGAGAGGGGCAAAGGAAAAGAATCTTGACAGCAAAAACTGTGAGTTAAAGCTGCAGCTGCAGCTGTCAGTGCCCTCCCTCAACCTATAGACAATTTTGAATTCTCAGGCCTCTGGATGTCAACTACAGACAAAAGGGGCTGCATGGATCCACCTCCCCAAGAAAAGGGAGAGAGAGGGACACAGCCTAAGGCTGACTCAGCTTTGGATACAGGTATTTGGTCTGCTGTGTCCCACCAACCTTTCCAGGCCTGGGGGCTGCCAGAAAAGGTTGGAAAACAGCCTCTGAAAAAGTTTAAATTATGAGGCTTTTAGCCCCCAGGCAGGATCCTCTAGCACATTGATCCAGTCCATGTTGCAGCAAACACACTCCAGCCAAGCTTGTACTGAGAAGGCTGTGGAGGAACACCATCTGCTGGCCAACCAAAGAAATTAATGTAAGGAAATTAATAGTAAATAAGTAAGAGAAGCTTTTTATGGCCTTTCCAGCCTCCCCCAAGATGGCCCTTGGAAGTGGGCCAACCCTTTACTGGGTCCAGCACACAGATTTGAGCAACTAACAGAGACAATCCTAAGACCCAGAACAGGTTGAACCAAGAATCAAAGAACAGCAGTAACACAGCCTCTCACCACTAAATCCCCATGACAGAGAGAAATTGAGTATCTGAGTAAGTTCACCACCATAATCAGATGCCAAGACATCAACCAAAAATTACTAGCCATCCTAAGAAACTGGAAGAAATGGCTTAAGCAAAGGAATCTTTCAAACTCCAGATGAGACACAGGATTTAAGACAACTAAACAAAAGATTCATACTAATTTCCAGAATCAAATTAATGAGTTGAAAGACAATATGGCTAAAGAGATAAAGGATATCAAGAAGACACTGAGTGAGTAAAAAGAATTAAAAAACCTGAATAGAAAAATAACAGAGCTAATGGGAATGAAAGACATGATAAGTGAGATAAAAAAACACATTAGTCATAAAAGAGCAGACTTGAAATGATAGAAGAAAGAATAAGTGATACAGAAGACAGAACAGCTGATATTGAAGAGAGAGAATAATAGAGAGAGAAAAGAATGGAAAAAATTGATGAGGATCTTAGGGAATTGAATGATAACAAGCAACAACATACATGTCATGGGAGTTCCAGAAGGAGAAGAGAAGGGAAAAGGGGCAGAAAGAGAATTTGAGGCAATAATGGCTGAAAATATCCCAACTTTCATGAAAGAAATGAACTTACATGTCCGAGAAGTACAACATACCCCAATCAGGATAAATCCAAATAGACCTACTCCAAGACACATGCTACTCAGAATGTCAAACGTCAAAGATAAAGAGAAAATTCTGAGAGCAGCAATGGAGAAGCAAACCACTTGCATACAAGGGATTTCCATTGAGACTTAGTGTGGATTTCTCATCAGAAACCATGGAGGTAGAAGACAGTGGTATGATCCAATTAGGATACTGAAAGAGAAAAATTGCCAGTTGATAATTCTTTATTAGCAAAATTGGCCTTCAAATATGAAGTTGATTTTAAAATATTCACAAACAAACAGAAACTAATAGAGTTTGTTAAAAAGAATCTGCCTTTGCAGGAAATATGAAAGGGAGCCTTATATCCTGAAACAAAAAGACAAGAAAGAGAGGCTTGGAGGAGAGTATAAAAGACAAGAATAGCAGAAAGGATAACCAAAAGAGTAAAAATCAGATAAAAATAAGATATGACATATAAAAACCAAAGAAAAAAATGTTGGATGTAAATAATGCATTTATAGTAATATCATTGGATTTGAAATGATTAAACTCCTCATTAAAATAAATAGGCTGACAGAATGTATTAAAAAATATGAGCCATCCATATGCTGCCTATAAGAGACTTGCCTTAGACCCAGGGATACAAACTGGCTGAAAGTAAAAGGTTGGAAAAAGATACTCCATGCAAACAATAATCAAAAAAGCACAGGGGTAGCTATACTAAGATCAGACAAAACAGACTTTAAATGAAAAAAAAAAGGGGGAGAGAGAGATATACAGAAGATCATTATATATTAATGAAAGTAAGAACAGTCATAAATAACTATGCACCTAACCAGGGTGCCCCAAAATATATGAGGCAATCTCTGGCAAAACTGAAGGAAGAAATAGACATCTCTATAATATAGTTGGATACTTTAACACACTACTAGCATCATTAGATAGAATAACTAAACAGAAGACCAACAAACAGAAAACTTGAGCAATATGTTAAGTGAGCTAGACCTAACAGACATATACAGAATGTTACATCCCAAATCAACATGTTGTACATTCTTCCCAAGTGTTCATGGATCTTTCTCCAGGATATACCACATGTTAGGTCACAAGGCAGGTCTCAATAAATATAACAAGATTGAGATTATATAAAGCACCTTCTCAGATCATAATGAAATGAAACTAGAAATCAATAATAGATGGGAAAGGAGAAAATTTGCAAATGTGTGGAGGCTAAACAACACACTCTTAACAATGAGTTAAAAAAGAAATTGTAAGTGAAATTTGTGAATATATTGAGACAAATGAAAAAGAGAACACAGCTTATTAAAATTTCTGGGATACAGTGAAGGCAGTGCTGAGAAGAAAATTTATGCCCTAAACTATTTCAAAATAGAAGAAAGAGCTAAAATCAAAATTCTACCTGAACAACTGGAGAAACTAGAAAAAGAACAGCAAACCATTCCCAAAGCAAGCAGAAGGGAAGAAATAATAAAGATTACTGCAGAAATAAATGAAATCAAGAATAATAATTTAAAAAATAGAGAAAACCCACAAAACCAAAAGCTGGTTCTTTGAGAAAATTGATAAAATTAACAAACCCTTAGTTATAATAACAAAGAAAAAAAAAAGAGAAGATGCAAATAAATTAAATCAGAATTGAAAGGGGGGAAAGTTATGACTGACCCCACAGAAATAAAAAGGATCATAAGAGGATATTATGAGAAACTACATGCTAACAAACTAGACTACCTAGATATACACTATAATTGAACAATCTGAGGAGGAAATCAGGGGAAAATTCCATTTACAATAGCAATAAAAAGACTCAAATACCTATGAATTAATTTTGCTAAAGAAATACAGGACCTATATTCAGAAATTAAAAAACAATGCTAAAAGAAATCAAAGAAGACCTTAACAAATGGAAAGATATTCTGTGTTCATGCATTGAAAGACTAAATATCATGCAGGTCAGTCCTACCCAAACTGATTTATAGATTCAATGCAATAAAAATCAAAATTCCAACAGCCTACTTCACAGAAATAGAAAAGTCAATTACCAAATTTTTTTAGAAGGGAAAGTACACCTAAATAGCCAAAAGCATTCTAAAAAAGAAGAGCGAGTGGAAGTCAAAACAGCATGGTATTGGCATAAAGATAGATACATCAATCAGTGAAATAGAATTGAGGGTCCTGAAATAAACACTTACCTCTATGGCCAATTGGATTTCGACAAGCCTATCAAGTACATGTTAATGGGACAAAAGTTTCTTCAAAAATGGTGCTGGGCGAGCTGGATATCTGTAACCAAGAGAATGAAAGAAAACCCTTCTCTCACTACCCTGTACAAGAGAAAACTCAAAATGGATCAAAGACCTAAATATAAAAGCCAAGACCATAAAACTACTAGAAGAAAATATGGGGAAACATCTTAAAGATATTGTGGTAGGTGGTGGTTTCTTGGATCTTATACCCAAAACATGAGCAACAAAAGAAAATATATATATATATATGGTTCCTCTTCAAAATTAAACACTTTTGTACCTCAAATGACTTTTTTTAAAAGGGTCAAAAGGCAATCAACTCAATGGGAGAAAATATTTGAAAATCACATATTTGATAAGGGTTTAATATCTATAATATATAAAGATATGCTACAACTCAACAACAAAAAGACAAATGACCCAATTAAAAAGTGGGCAAAAGACTTCAACAGACATTTGTCCAAAGAAGAAATATAAATTGCGGGGAAAAAAAAAATGTGAAAAAAGGTTCAACATTACTAGTGATTAGGGAAATGCAAACAAAAGCTGCAAAGAGATAACATTCCATACCTATTAGAATGACCACTATTAAAAACATAGAAAATGACAAATCTTGGAGAGGATGTGAAAAGAGATAGGGACACTTATTCACTGTTGATGGGGATGTAGAATGGTACAGCCACTGTGGAAGATTGTTTGGCAGATCATAAAGAAGTTGAAAATAGATTTGCCACGTGACCTGCAATACCATTACTGGGTATATACACAGAGAAACTGAGAGCAGTGACATGAACAGAAATTTGCACACCGATATTCACAGCAGCATTATTTGCGATTGCCAAAAGATGGAAACAATCCAGGTGTCCATCAACCTATGAATGGATAAACAAACTGTGATGTATACAATGATGGAATATTATGCAGTGGTAAGCGGAAATGAAGTGATGAAGCATGGATAAATCTGGAGTAATTTATGTTGTGTGAAGCAAACCAGACACAAAACAACAAATACGGTATGACTGTGCTATTATGAACTAAATATTGTGTAATCTCACAGAGTTAATAACTTGAATATGGGTCACCAGAAAATATAATGAGGTTAGAGAATGGAAAGCAGAAGTTTATCTAGTGCCTAATTGGTAAAAAGGATGTGTGTTAATATTTGGAAATAAATAGAAAAGTTGAAAGCACAACATAATGTTTGTAACTAGCTTTGCTATTACATGGGTATGAGAGTGATTGGAAGGGAAAGTCTAAGGTCATGTAAATTACTAAAAGGAAAACTAAAAAAATGTAACATGGGATTGTATAACAGAGTAAAATATCATGTGAAATATGAATATGGGTAATATTGCATTTATAAAAATCATTTTTCTTTGAAACTAAACAAATGTTTGTTAATGTTACAGGATGTTAATATCAGACCAAAAAAAAAAAAACACCCCATTATGTTAAGTGAAAGAAACCAGACACAAAGTGCTACATACGGTATAATTCCATTTATATAACATGTAAATAAAAATAAGTTTATGAAGATGAAATTAGATTGGTGGTTATGTAGGGCTTGGGAGGATAGAGGGATTGAGACGTGGCTTCTAAGGAGTGTGGAGTTTTTCTTTTGGAGTGATGAAACTTTTCAAATTTTTTTTGTGGTGACAAATGCACACAATTGTGACAATCATAATGCACAGCATTGTGATTATAGTAAAATCCGTTAACTTTGGATAGATTGTATGGTACGTGAATATATCTCAATAAAACTGCTTTAAAAAAGAGGAGTTAGTAAAACCATCAATTATATTATGATAAAGTCTGAATGCTGAAATCAATGCATTATATATAGAAAAATATTAGATTGACATGTAAAATAAAAAAACATTGTTTTCCAAAAAATAAAGTTAAAACAAGTGAACACAGTTAAGCTCAATAAGAAGCAAATATGTTTATGTCCCATAGGACATCAATTTAAAGAATATGTTTTAAAATTGTGAAAATAGCAGTTGGGATAATACAAGTTTTGTAGTAACTAAAAGGCATTTTTTAAAAAACAAAGTAAGTGTTCTCTATATATTAACTTTAACAAAAAGAAAAATATAAAACTAAAATTTAAAAAAAATGAATACTTTGAATTAAAACTTTAATTTAAGGACTCAATATGTTCAAATACAGAAAAACAAAGTGATAAATATGTGTTCAATGTCTAGATGAGGAAGGGCATATTAAGCAAAAATTCAGTAGTATAAAACATAGGGTAAATATTGTAAATTCAACTATGTAATGTCATGCAACACACTTTAAAATAATTGCCATAAATTTTGCTGCTAAATATTTCTATAAATGGCATTTAGGAAAAAAGTGTACTCCCAACATTTTTTAAAATGTGCAAAAGTAATGAAAAAAAAAAAGACATTAAAAACCCTCTATTTCATAAGCAATCAAAAAATGCTATGTAAAATTCAAAACATTTTTAATGGAAAATTGACCAATTTGCATGAAAGCTATATTTTCAACTGTTGGGGTATTAACAAATCTGGATATAAATTTGATTCTATATATTAAGGACTATATAATTGTTCATATTCTTTTTAAGTATTCCTTACACATTTGAATCTGTTCTAGACAAAATATATGGGCTAAAATTAAGCATACAGGTTTTATTTCACAATTTATTTTTATGGTATTGAAAAATCAGAGCTGGGCTGCTTGTGGCCCACATTCACAGGATGGTGTGAGCCTATGAAGCAAATTATGAAAACCAACCAACTTCCGTTATTTTGCGTCAGCACCCCTTTGGCTGACTAATACACTGGGTATGACAGTTATTATTCTTAATGATAGTAGAAATACATGTATAAATATTACTTAATTGTAAATTGAAGAATCCAACATCAACTTTGGAGAAGAGTGCCAATAAAGAAGTTACAGGTTGAACTTTACTCTCTGAATGCATTTGAAGAAGTAACAGTTTCAGTCTATGACAAGGATTCTTATATTTAAAGAACATTTTATATGGACTTAGCAACCACTGATCCATCATTAGCTACTGCTTTACAGGTCATCCAGTTTGCTCTAAGTATACTATTTCTTTTCCTCAATTAGTATTAAGAGAGACTTCCTAAATAAATCTGAGTTCATGTGCAGAGTTTATTTTTGCTTCATAGGCTCACACCATCTTGTGAATGTGGGCCACAAGCATCCCAGCTCTGATGTGAATTTCTTCAGTCCGAACTTCCAAAACTTTGTTTTTCAAAAGAAATTGATGGGACAGCACCTAATCATTAAAGGATTTTCTCCCAAGTCTCCTTCCTGTCTTTTATACCCAGAGGAAGTATACTATACAAGTCACCTGATGAAAACTGTAACTAGATTTAACATCCTGGAAATAACAAACTATGATAAGGGAGATAAATTAGGGATTTCAGGTACCGTGATCTCAGCAATACATTAATGTTGCTCTGGAGTAGCAGGTTCCTGATTGAGGTCTTTTAAGTCATTCTTTAGACCCTAGCAATCTCTTGGAGTTAGCTCCTATGGTTCTCTGAGTCTGCATCCAAATGAGTTGGAATCTTAGTAACAAACACCTTTGTAATCTGTAGGATTTATGTTAAACAGTCTTCCAGGCTCAAGAATCCCTAGAGTCTGTCCTGACCAGCATTTTCATGTATGATTACAGGGAAATATCTAAGAGGATATTGCTCAGTGCTAGGTGTTAGGGATGCTCTGTACTTTTAGATTCCAGAGGATTAGAATTAACAGCTTCAGCCAAGATGGCAGCCAAACCAGTTCATTCTGTTATCTCTGGGGCTGTAGCATCTGTGACCAGAAAGCTGGCTGGGGTAGGTTAGCAGCATCTTATGCCTGTGGTTTGGAAGAAATCTTAGAGTCTGGGATGTGGGGCACATAATGTTTAGTCATGGGAGCATAAGAACATGAACCAGTAAGAGCCTATACAATGATGCTAATACCTCTCTCATAGAGTTATAGGGAGGATTGAGAAAGATACAAGTGAAAGTATTTAGATCAATGAAAAATTAATATTCTACTGTTGATTCTCTGAGAATAAACACATACAGATTAGAGAATTGCTGCAAAATATTAAAAATGTGAATCAAGCTTAAGAGCAAAAGCTTTGGAGGGCAATAAGCTGCAATCCTGTGTATTAGTCAAGGTTGTCTAGGAAAACAGAACTGATAGGAGATATCTGTAAATATTATGAGATTTTATAAAATTGTCTCACAAGACCTTGGAAATTCACATGTCCAAATTCTGTAGGGCAGGCTGTAAGCCAGGAACTCCACTGAAGGTCCTTGATGAATTCCCCAAGAGAAACTGGCTGTCTGCAATAGGGACTTGGAAGAAAAAGATTGGAAAATCGGTAACAATGAGGTCTCTCATCTGACTAATGAAATCACTTCTCTTTTTAAGGCCTTCAAATGATTGGAAGAGATGTCTCTCATTATTAAAGGCAATCTCCTCAGCTGATTGTTGATGCAATTAGCTGTTGATGCAATTATCTATTGATGTAATCAAGCCAATGATGATTTAAGGCCATGAAATGTCTTCACAGAACAATCAGGACAGTGCTTTCTTGATCAAAAACAATTGGGCACTATTACCTGGCCAAGTTGACACATGAGCCTAACCATCATATTCCACCCCTTGTCAACTTGGCAGTTATACACATTACATTAAACCATATTTAATTTTTAAATAAAAACAATAACAGATATATATTTTCACCTAACATTACTCAACAATCCTTTATACAACCTTGGGACTTGACATCATATAACTTAAATATTAAACAGAATATCATATAACTTAAATATTGTGACATGAAACTAATATAACTTATGTCATATGATAAAGGGATAAGATAGTGAATAAAACAAAGTTATTTTCTTTATGTACGTATACAAACATACTCATGGTAAAACAAGGAATAAATATTCATGATCATCACAGTCCTTGTTTCTGTATCTGGTCACATGGTCTTTGTTCATATTTATCACTACCTTTTTCCGCTACCCATTCCATGTTCCCTTTACCCTTAGCAAGTATATCAGCTGGCCATGGTTCTTGGCCTGGGGTGTGACCCAAACCTTCATTCCTGAAGTTTCTGGGAAATTGGTAGTCCTCCTTTGACTGGATTGTTTCAGTTTTCCATTGTCTTTAATCACAGGGCATGGTAGTACTAAGAGAATCCCCAAGGAATCTCCTGTATTCCAGGCAAACTCTTCTTTACCTCTATTGTGTAGTTGTAATCCTATTTCCCCTTGATAGTCGGAATGAATCATCTCAACCATTATAATAAATTGCTCCAGCCCTGCAAGGTATTGCCTCCTAGCTGGTGCCATAATTGAGTCTTCAAAAAGTCATTCTACCATTCTGTCAATCCAGCTGTTTCAGGATGATGGGGAACAGGGTAAGACTAGTAAATTCCATGTGCATGTACCCATTCCCACACATCATTTGCTGTGAAGTGGGTCAGAAGCAATGCTGTGCGGATTTCCATAATGGTCAATAAGGCATTCTGTAAGTCCATGGGAGGTGCTTTTAGCAGAATTATCATATGCAGAGAAGGCAAATCCCTATCTGGAATATGTGTCTATTCCAGTTAGAACAAATTGCTGCCACTTCCATGATGGAAGTGGTCCATTGTATTTAACCTGCCACCAGGAAGCAACCTCTGAAGTGGTGGCATATTGGGAGCTAAATGTGGGTCTTTGCTGCTGGCAGATTGGACACTAGCAGTTACTGTAGCCAGGTCAGCCTTGGTGATTGGAAATCCATGTGCCTGAGCCCATGTATAACTTCCATCCTTACCGCCATGGCCACTTTGTTCATGTGCCCATTGGTCAATGAAAGGTGTTGCAGGGGAAAGAGGCTAACTGGCATACAGAGAATGGGTCTTATCCACATTATTAATAATCTTATCCATATTATAAATTAAAAATTCCTCTGCTGAAGCACTGTTTGGTAAGAATTCATGTGAGACACAAATATCTTCATGTTTTTTGCCCACTCTGAAATGTGTATTCACATACCACTTCTCCAGACCTCTTTGTCACCAATTTTCCAATCATGTTTCTTCTAAGACCCTGGTCCCCCAGCCAAACCATGGCAACAGCCCATGAATCAGTGTACAAATACATCTCCGGCCATATCTTCTTTCAAGAAAAATGAACCACCAGGTATACTGCTCAAAGTTCTACCCACTAGAGGGATTTTCCCTCATCATTGTCCTTCAGGGACATCCCAGAAAGGGGCTGCAGTGCTGCAGCTGTCCACTTTCGAGTGGAAACTGCATATCATGTAGTACCATCTGTAAACCAGGCCTGAGTTTTCTCTTTCTCAGTCAACTGATTGCAAGGAACTCCACAAGAGGCCATAGGTATGGGCTGGGAAAGAGAATGTAATGTGGCATGAGTGGGGGATATAGACATTTGGGCCACTTCCTCATGTAACTTACTTATGCCTTCAGGACCCCCTGGAACCCTATTTCATATATGCTATTTCCACTTTATGATTGAATGCTGCTGTGCACACCCAAATTTATGGTTTGGTGGGTCAGAAAATACCCAGCTCTTGAAAGGCAACTCAGGTCTCATGATAACTTGGTGGCCCATGGTTAAGTATTCACTCTCAACTAAGTCCCAGTAGCAGGCCAAAAACAGTTTCTCAAAGGGAAATTAGTTATCTCACAGGATGGGAGGGCTTTCCTCCAAAATCCTAAGGGTTTGCATTGTGATTCTTGTATGGGGCCTGCCAAAGGCCCCAGATGACATCTCTATTTGCCACTGACACTTCCAGAACCACTGGATCTCCTGAATCATATGGCCAAAGTAGCAGTGCAGCTTGCACAGTAGTCTGGGTCACAGAGCCTCCTCTTTTTCCAGTCCCCATTAAAAACTAGCAGCTTTTCTGGTCACTCGGTAAATGGGCCAGCATAACACACCAAAATGGGGGAAATGGTGTCTCCAAAGTCCAAAGAAGTCAACGAGGTGTTGTCTCTCATTTGGTCATAGTACGGGCCAGATGTAACAGCTTATGCTTCACTTTAGAAGGGATCTCTTGAAATGCCCCACACCACTGGACACCTAGAAATTTCACTGAGGTGGAAGGTCTCTGTATTTTTGTTGCATTTATCTCAAATCTTTTGACACCTAATTATATTACTAATAAGTCTAAAGTAGTTGCTACTTCTTTCTCACTAGGTCCAGTCAACATGATATTATTGATATAATGGACCAATGTCTTGTGGGAAGGAGAGATGATCAAGTTCCTTGCAGACAATATGACATAGAGCTGGAGAGTGGATACACACCTGAGGTAGGACAGTGAAAGTATATTGCTGGCATTTCTTGCATTGCCAGCTGAAAGGAAATGTTTTTTGCTGGTTCTTTCTAACAGTAATTAAGAAAACACATTTGCCAGATAAATAGCTGCATACCAAGTACAAGGAGGTGTGTTGATTTGCTCAATGAAACCACATCTGGAACAGCAGCTGCAATTTGAGTCATCACCTGGTTAAATGTATGATAATCCATTCTCATCCTCCAAGATGTCTGTTTTCTGCACAGAACAAAAAAGAGAGTCGAATGGGGATGTGGTGGGAAATACCATTCATGCATTCTTCTAGTCCTTGATGGTGATCTCTGCAATCCCTCCAGGAATCCAGTATTGATTTTGATTTACTATTTTTGCTAGGTAGGGGCAGTTCTAGTGACTTCTGCCTGGCTTTCCTAACATAATAGCCCTCAATTCACAAGTCAGGGACCCAATGTGTAGATTCTGCCAGTTCCTCAGGAGATTTTTTCCAACTATGCATTCTTGAACTTGGGAAATAACTGCAGAATGGATCCAGGGTCCCACTGTACCCTCTATTAGATGGACCTGAGCTAAAACTACATCAACCACCCGATCTCCATAAGCCCCTTGTATTAGTCAGCCTAGGGGTGCTAATGTGAAATACCGAAAATGGGTTGGTCTTTATAAAGTGTATTTATTTGGGGTAGAAGTCCACAGATACCTGGCCATAAAGCTTTAAGTTTCTTCTCACCAAAGTTCATTGCCACGTGCTGGAGCACGGACAGCTGCCAACATTTGCCAGGATTCAGGCTTCTTGTGTTCCTCTCTTCCTGGGCTGCATTTCTCTCTGGGCTTAGCTCTTCTGGTTCCTCCACAAGGTCACCTGTAGACTATCAGGCGAATGGCTCGCTTTTCTTCTTCTGGGGCCTTTTCTCCAACATCAAAACTGCTTCTCAAAAACCGCTTCAACTCTGTTCTTTGCCTTGCCTTTTATATTCGATTCCCCACTCACCAAGGGTTGGGGCTCAACGCCCTACTGACATGGCCCAGCCAACACCCTAATCATAACTTAATCATGCCAGATTAACAGATCAGTTTACAAGCATGATCCAATTAAATTTTTGGAATTCATGATTAAATCAAACTGCCCAACTGCAACATCCCTACTCTAACTGTTGGACGACAATGACATTTTGTGTATCCTTGAATTAATGTCACTTCTGAGCCAGTGTCTAATAATCCCTGAAATTTCTGATCATTTCCTTTCCCAATGAACACTTATCCTATTAAAAGGCCATAGTTGTCTTTGGGGAAGGCTAGGAGGAAGAATAATAGCATAAAATTTTGTCCTCTTATGGTTGTTAGGAAACTGAGCAAATGAAGAAATTAGGAGAGAAAAAGACAAGTTTTTAAGTATTCAATAAAGATTCACAGGTTCT
>JAQZBX010025406.1:0-29557 GCA_029593785.1 Cabassous unicinctus
AACAACAACTTAAGCAAGAGATAATGGAGGCTTGAGCCAGAGAGATTATAGAAGACATAGTGAGATTTAGTTTCTGAATATTTTAACATTAGAGCCAATAGAATTTGCTGATGGATTAAACACAAGAAAAAAGAGAAAGAAAAGGGTAAAGGAGGACTCCCAAGTGTTTTATCCTGAGCAGCTGGAAGAATGGAGTTCATACCTAATTAATAGAAACATGGAAAATATTGGAGGAGAAGAGCAGAAATTTGGTTTGGAGCATGTTGCATTTAAAATGGATATCAGTCATGCTTGGAGAGATTTTGAATGAGTAGTTGTGTTTACAAGTATGAGATCCTGGAGAAATGTTTAGAGAGAAAAATTTGAAGTCACCAGCACATACAAATGATAAGAAAAGCCATGAAATTGATCATCAAAGGAGTAAGTGTACAAAGAGATGAAAGAGATCCAAGGACTGGGCCTGTGACAGATGCCCCAACGGAAGGAAAAAGGGAAGCATAATGCAAGTGTGACTTTTCAGAAAAAAAAACGTTTTTTTACAATAATTATTACACTTGCTCAGGTATTTTAAAAATGAAAAGTATTCTGTTGCTTCATTTTGTTTTAATATACCATAGTATTCTGTTGCTTCATTTTGTTTTAATATACCATCATTTGTGAAACTTACGGTAAGATCATTTGAAAATTAATGGTGGCCTGAGAATTTTTAGACCTCAGAAGGGCCTTGCTTCTGGTTCCAATTTTCTATGATTAGATGATAATATTAAGACAAAGGTGGGGAATAAAATTAAGTCAACTGATTAAATGAATTTGATTGCTCCTTAAATATTTGAAATCACTGAAAATGAAAAAAAAAATTATCTCATTATTATTCTAAGAGAGCAACAGGTTTCCTCATGCCTGGTTGCCTCAGTTATCTGTTGCCAGCCGATAATGACTTTTCCCATGATATGTTCTATTAAGGCTAAGATGGGCTGGCTCAACAAACATCCAATACTTAGGGCTAAATCTAACAAATGACCAGCAAGCTCTACAAAATAATCAAACATTACTGACATAAATTAAAGAAGACCCAAATAAATGTAGTGATAAACCATATTGGTTAGAAATCCTCAATGCTGTAAAGATAATAATTCTTCCAAAAGTAAATTGATTAATATAATATCAAAGTCAGGTTTTTGTAGAAATTGATTCTAAATTTTATATATAAGTGGAAGACATCTTTGAAGAAGAATAATATTTTGAAGAATAACTACCACATATCAAGACTTATAAAACTGAAGAAATTGAGATAGTTTGATATTATGGTAAGGAAAGAAAAGTAAACAATAAATAGAAGAGTGGAGCATAGCAGAGTCTCAAAAGATATCCACATATACACCATCACTTGAATTATAAACAAGATGCAATGCAATGCAGAAGGGTAAAAGGGTCTTCTCAAGAATATTTCTGAATCAATTTGATCTTATTGGGAAAAAAGTAAACCTCAATCACTACCTCCACAGCATGCACAAAAGTTAATTCCAGATAGATCATAGTCCTAAATGTAAAAAGATAAACAATAAAGAATCTAGTAAGTAACATAGGAGAATATCTTCATGACCTTGAGGTAGACCAAAATTTCTTAAACATAACACAAAGAGCAAAAACATATAGGAAACTATTGATAAATATAGACTTCATTTCAATTAATTTTTCATGATCAAAAGATACATATAGAAAATTAAAGATAAGCCAAAGAGTAGAAGATAGTTGCATATATCTATCTGGTGAAGGACTGTATCCAGAATATATAAAGAAACTGTACAATAAATGAGAAAGAATCAAATTAAAAACAAAATGAGTTAAATACTTGATCCAACATTTCACGAAAGAGAATAGCTAAGACTGCAAATAAGAGCTGCCCTTCTAGGTGGCAACTCTCAGAGCTCATGAATGCCTATAATTACTAGCAGTCATTTGCATGTCTTGTTGTTGTGGCCTTATATCACAGTACCACCTTTTATAAACCCTCCATTCCACACTCAGGATTTCGTGCAGAAGAGGTGACAGAAAGATTGTAGACTTTGTGACACAGGGTAGATTGGGGCATTTATGACTTTGCATTTTCTCTCCCAGCCCTTCCAGTTCTTTCCCCTTCCAGGTGTAGCAACATTCTATTCCTAAATAGGTAAAAGGGGAGCCTTGGGAACTGCATGTAAACTGGTGACTAATCAGTAAATCTTGTAACACTGCATTCTTTAGAAGTTCTGCTATCCCTCACCTGCCTTCCCCAACAAGTCTAGTTACTGTACATGGACATGCATTATAAAAGACTCCTCCCCTTTCTCCTTGATCATGGACAATCAAGCTCAGAAAATGCTCTCTTTTCCTGCCACCAAGGATACGGGCCCCATATAAGCCCCCTAAATAAATGCTCATTACTCACCAAAAAAAAAAAAGAGAGAGAATAGCCAATGACTAAGGAGCCTAAGGAAAGGTGTTCAACTTCACTGGTCATCAGAAAAATACAAGTTAAAATACAGTGAGATACCATTACAAATTTACTAAAAATGGCTAAAATTAAAAGGATTCATAATACTAAGCGTACTCGAATCTTATACAACTGGAAATCTTATACATTTCTGATGATAGTGCAAAGTGTAAATACTGGAAAACTGAAAATATCTACTATGTTGCATATTCACATACACTTTTACTAGGCAGTTTCATTCCCAGCCATTTACATAACAGAAATATGTACACCTATATATTCTTCAGAGGATAGAAGAATGACCATGGAATAATTATTTGTACTGGGCCAAAAACTGAAAATAACTTAAATGGCCATCAACAATGGAATAGATAAGTAAATTGTGGTTTTACTCATAGAATGGAGTAATACACAGCAATGAAAAAGAAATACCACTACATGCAACAATATGAATTGCACAGTCATAATGTTGAACAAAGGAAGACATGCCCAATAGAATACATTCATACCACATTGGTTCATTTATATACAATTCACCAGCAAGTTAATCTATGATGATGAAAGTTAGAACATGGTAACCTTTTATAGGGGTTGGAGGTGATGAGGTCTGAAAGGAGACATGAGAAAACTTTCTGGGGTGCTCAGAGCATTCAACATCCTAATCTGAGAAGTGAATAAAGCTGTACACTTAAGATTTCTGCAGCTTTTTGATATAACTGTATTCAAAACAAGTGTTTGTCAAAAAAAAAACAAAAGAAATTGACACCATTGGTATTAAATGTTAGAGTCAGCCCATGTAACACTACCTACTCAAAACCTGACTTTTTTTTCTCTTTTTAGTCCACTGTACCTTGATTTTTTAAATGTACGCACTTTCTTTTCCATCATGATTACTGTAGCAGTTTGGCATTATTTATGAATTCAAAAAATAGATATTGGATTATGTTCATAAACTGGTCGGTTCCTCTCGGCGTGATTAAATGATGATTAGGGCTTTGATTGGGCCACGTCAGTAAGGCATTGAGTCCCCAGCCCTTGGTGATGGAGACTCACAGATAAAAGACATGGCAAAGGACAGAGTGGGAGTTCTGGTGTGGAGTTTTTGAGCTGGAGTCCTGGGAAATAAGGACACAGAGGAGCTTGGTTGTGAGGAAGGCAAGAAGGCCCCCCGGAAAAGAGACGAGCCTTTCTCGTGATAGTCTACAGCTGGCCTTGTGGAGAGAACAAGCAGCTGAGCCTGGAAAGAACCAAGCCCTGGGAAGAGAAGAACCCAGGAAGCCTGAACTCTCGCAGCCATCGGCAGCCATCTTGCTCCAACACGTGGCAATAGACTTTGGTGAAGGAAGTAACTTATGCTTTATGGTCTGGTAACTGTAAGCTTCTACCCCAAATAAATACCCTTTATAAAATCCAACAGATTTCTGTATTTTGCATCAGCACCCCTTTGACTGACTAATACAGTTACATAGGTTGAGATAATTAGTAGTGACAATAATTTTGTATGCTTTGCATAAAGAAATAAGTGATGTAAAAATAGATTGTAAAAAATATAGATGCCTCCTATGACAATAATGATTATTCATTGGAACAGATTTTTCAGAAATGAGTTCCTTCTAAAGAACATTCTTCTAAAGAATTATTTTCCCTATTTTCTGTGGGTAGGAGAGAAATGTAAATTTCATTCAGGAAGGATGCAAAGGTATCACCTTTTCTATTTTAAAGACTTTTTATTTAGCAAAAATGGAAACATTAATTCCATTCTTCCCTCTGACAAGCCAGCAAAAAGATAGCACATTTTAAAGCTTTAAAATAAAATGCTTAAAGACAAAACTAGGATTCATATTTGGGTGATAAACCATACTGAAATGATTTCTACCTAAGTCAGGATAATGATTACAGTTGGAGAGAGAATGAGGGCAGTCATTAAGACCAGGTACAAGGAGAGGTTTATGGGATGGCTGATGTATTAATCAGCCAAAGGGGTGCTGATGCAAAATAACAGAAATCTGTTGGCATTTATAAATGGTATTTATTTGAGGTAGAAGCTTACAGATACCAGGCCATAAAGCATAAGTTACTTCCTTCACCAAAGTCTATTGCCACGTGTTGGAGCAAGATGGCTGCCGATGGCTGCGAGAGTTCAGGCTTCCTGGGTTCCTCTCTTCCCAGGGCTTGTTTCTATCCGGGCTCAGCTGCTCTGCTCCTCTGCATGCTTACTTTCTGGGCTCCAGCTCAAAACTCCAGCATAAAAACTCCAACTCACTCGTCTGCTCTGCTATGTAGTTTTATCTGTGAGTCTCTGCCCACTGAGGGAGCAGGGACTCAATGTCCTACTGATGTGGCCCAATCAAAGCCCTAATCATAATTTAACCACACCCAGGTACAGACCAGTGTACTAACATAATCCAATGTCTATTTTTGGAATTCCTAAACAATGCCAAACTGCCACAGCTGGCAAGGTCCAATTTCTTCACCTTGATGATGTTTACAAGGGTGTTCACCTTATAATACTTTGCTAAACTATGCATTGTGTGTGTGTAGTTTCCTGTATGTCTTTTATTTTACAATAAAAATGTAAAAAGGAAAATCTAAAATAAATTGCTTAAGTTCGCACTTGGAAAAAAAGGGTCTTAATAATGTAATTGTGGAGAAAATGCCGAAGAGTAGGGCCTTAGGGTGACATTTCAAATGTAGTCTCCTGTATCTAGCATTCACTGAAATTGCTTACTTATTGTAGGGTCTAATGAAACCTGCTTGTCCTTCTTTTATCTGTACTGATACCAAACTGTAGGCATTGTAAAATGCAATCACGTTCAGGGAACTAGAAATAATAGCAATTGAACAAGTCATCATAAGAAGTTATGCCAAAGTTGTTTTCTCATGTTCAATTTTGAAATCAATATCCTTTTCTGTTGACAGGCTACTGATAGATAATGCTGCCTACTGAATTGAACTGTTTTTGCTTCAATTAGTGCAAATAAGATAATGAGAAATTTCATCAATTGGTTTAAGCACACACACACAAAAAAATCCATGAATTTACAGTAGCTACGTCTTCACAAGAAAAATAATAATAAGTTGTCTTAAATAAAATTAATTTAGAGAATCTTGTTAAGCCATAGAAAATTCCTCAGATGTTGTAAGGTAGAAACAAGACTAGTTACTTTTTACACTAGAAACATTCATACCATAACATGAGAATGCATTATTCTAGAATAAAAGTTTTATGGTATACTTATTGCCTACACTTTAAAGGAGTAAATAAGGTAAATGCTAATTAACTGGATAAAAGGCAAGGTAGTAAAACAAAATCAAATGGTCTGTTCAATCAATGGTGCTTGGAGAATTGGATATCCATATCCAAAAGAATGAGAGAGGATCACTATCTCATGCCCTATATAAAAATTAACTCAAGAAGGATCAAAGATCTAAATATAAGAGCCAAGACCATAAATCTCCTGGAAGATAATATAAGGAAGTATCTACAAGATCTTGTAGTAGGAAATGGCTTCATAAACTTTACACCCAAAGCACAAGCAACAAAAGAAAAAATAGATAAATGGGACCTCTTCATAATTAAAAACTTTTGCTCTTCAAAGGAGTTTGTGAAGGAAGTGAAAAGGCAGTCTATTCAATGGGAGAAAATATTTGGTAATCATCTATTTGATAGGGGCCTAATATCCAGCAAATAATAAAGAAATCCTGCACCTCAAAAATAAAAACACAAAAACCCATTTTAAAAATGAGCAAGTGATTTGAATAGACACTTCTCCAAAGGGCTAAAAAGCACATGAAAAGATACTCAACATCACACTAGTTATTAGGGAAATGTAAATCAAAACCACAATGAGATGTCTGCTTACACCCATTAGACTGGCAGCTATTAAAAAACAGAGGACTACAAGTGTTGGAAAGGATGTGAAGGAAAGGGAACACTTATCCACTGCTGGTGGGAATGTAGAATGGTGCAGCCATTGTGGAGGACAGTTTGGCAGTTCCTCAGGAAGCTAACTATAGAACTGCCATATGATCCAGCAATCCCACTGCTGGGTATATATCCAGAAAAGTTGAAAGCAGGGACACAAACAGATTTATGCACACCAGTGTTCATAGTGGCAATATTCACTATTGCCAAAAGTTGAAAGCAAATCAAATGTCCATCAACAGATGAATGGATAAGCAAATTGTTGTATATACATACTGTGGAATATTACTCAGCTGTAAGAAGGAATACGGTATTAACACATGGGATAACATGGATGAATCTTGAAGACCTTATGATGAATGAAGTAAGCCAGGAACTGAAGGACAAATATTACATGACCTCACTGATATGAATTAAGCAAACTGAACAAACTCACAGAGTTAGAGTCTGGAAAATAGATTTTCAGGAGACAGAAAGGGAGTAGAGGGGTTGTGTGCCAATGCCATATGGACAACATCTATTATAAGGTGGAAGGGTGTAGTTGTGCAGTGGATGGACTTAACAGTGGTGCAGTTATGCTATTGGGTTGGGCGACAGTGGTCTGTGAGGAGGGTATGGTGGGGGTTGGGGTTGGACCATCCATGGAACTGGGGGGAGGGTCAGGGGACGGAACAGGTGAACTCGGGATTTGCAGGTCTGTGGTTAAAACTACAACATTGGGAATGTCTTTTGGCAAATATAACAGGGGAGGATTACTGGTGTAGGGTGTTGGATGTTGGGGGGGAGAGTCATACAGGACTGGGTGCACCTGGGGAAGACTTCTATAGAATATGTAAGTGTCCCTCTTATTATAGTGTGTTTTATCAGTGGGTGGAAGACCCACACAACAAACAGGAAAATATTGAACTCCAATCCTGGTGAGTTGTGGTATGTTCTCAAATAGAGGGGCAAGTGCATCTCGAGACATAGGTAGTGCCTAATAAAAGAAAACAGACCAATATGTCAAACCCTCAATATTATTGCAAGTAACTATGAAACTTATTCTTCAAAAAGTACAACTTAGTGGTTACCACAGGTCCCGAGGGGAGGAGGAAGGAAGAATACATAGATGGAACATAGGGAATTTGGGGGGCTTTGGAATTGTTCTGCATGATCTTGCAATAATGGATACAGGTCATTTTACATTTCATCAAAATTTATAGATGTGTATGGTCTAAAATTTAAATCATAAGATAAACCATTGACTATGGTTGTTAGCAATGCTTCAATATTTGTACATCAATTGTAACAAATGTACCATCCCCACATAAAATTTTATTAGTAGCAGAGAGGAGAGAAGAGGGAGGGTGTTAGGTATATGGGAATCCCCTATATTCTCTCTGTGACTTTTCTGTAATCTAAAGCCTCTTTGAAGATAAAATTAAAAAAAAAAAAATAAGACACTGGGGGAATATAAGGAAGAAAATGTCACTGTACATACAAGTAAACAGATCTTACAGTGATGAAAGACATAATGTCTAAAAAATTTTTTATTGTTTAAAAAAATTTTTAATTTTTTTGTATTTTATGTTATTTTTAAAACTATATTATTATTTCATTTTCTTATCATTTTTATATTGTTATTTTCTTGGCTTTATCTTTGGAGAGGTTTTGGATCATGGAAGGGTTACAACTGTGGCAAGGGAGTATCATTGGTGCAGGGGATGCATGGGAAGGGGTGCACCTGGGGCATGCCTCTAAGGCATATGAATGTGTTCAAGTGTTCATGGGGCATTGTCACGGTGGGTGGAGATCCACACAATAACTGAAAGAATATCAAATTCCTATCTTGGGGAGCTCTGCTACACTCTCTAATGGGACAGCAAGAATCCCCTGAGTACCGTGGCAAGGTCTAGTGAAGGAGGATGGACCATTGCGCTGGGCCTTTGATATTGATGACTGTACTTATGAACCTTTTCTTTTCAACTTGAAACTTAGCCTAGAATTATATGTTGCCTAAGAGTTACCTCCTGAGGATCTCCTTATTGCTCAAATGTGGCCTCTCTCTAAGACAAAATCAGAATATAAACCCACTACCTAACCCCCAGCATATGACATGACTCACAGGGATGAGTGTCCCTGGCACCGAGGGATTATAACCATGCACCAATTAGCAATGTACCTGGAAAAAGACCTTGAGCATTAGGGGGAAATGGTAAATACAAATGAGTTTTTATGGCAAAGAGATTTCAAAGTGAGTCGGGAGGTCATTCCAGAGGTTATGCTTATGCATGTCTCAACAGGATCTCATTGACTGCCACAGTAGATAGTACCTCAAATAGCAGGACTCCTGAGAGCTCTAGAGACATCCAGACACTACAGACAGTGCAGAGAGCTCAGTAGTTTGGCACCCTGCCAGTGGGCCTTACCTTGGAATTTATGCTCCCCAGATGACAGAGTTGGACTCATTTATGGTTTCCCTACACATGGCTTTTCTGCCCCTTCTATTTGAACCTATAGTTAGTACTAGAATTGAAAAGTGTATGTCCAAGAGACTTAAATCTTTGTTCTGTCCATGTGTCAGTTGGGCCCTGAATCTCAGCAGAGTTGCACCACCTACTTACCAGTTCATTGGACTCACCCTGGACAACTAACAAGGTGATGATGATGGACAACCACCATACCAAGGAAGAGAGAGAATCTGCAACTGCTAGAAGATAGTCCCATCCATCTGCCCCATGGGATCTAAGCCCCCTCTCAAAATCCTCAGGATTGGGGAATGAACAATGGGCTAAAGTAGACTTATTATTATTCTACTATAGACTTATTGTTATTTAACAATGGAAGAACTTTTATCATTGATGTGGAGGCAGTGGCCACCAGAGGTTCTGAGCGGAGGGAGAGGGAAGAATAGGTGCAACATGGGGGCATTTTTGAGACATTGGCATTGTCCTGCATGACAGATATACAGGCCATTATATATTTTGTCATAACTTACAAAATTACACAGGACAGAATGTCAACTATAATGTAAACTGTAATCTTTGGTTAGTGGCAATGCTTCATAATGTGTTCATCAATTGTAACAAATGTACCACACTAATGAAGGATGTTGTTAATGTGGTAAAGTATGGGAGGGGACAGAGTGGGGCATGTGGGAATCCCTTATATTTTTTAAGTAACATTTATGTAATATAAAGTTTCTTAATTAATTTTTTAAAAGTAAATATAGGTAATTAGTAACAGTATTTCTGAATAGGGAAGAAGTTTCTTAGCATAAAAGCAATAGAAGAAATTGAAAGAAAATAGATTAAATTTGTCATAAAAGTCTTAAATCAAAATATAGGGTTTGATAAACAGTCTGATAAAAAAAATTACTAATATTAGAGACAAAAGACAAAAGCCTTAATATATGAAAAACTGACACAAATAATAATAAAATCAATGTCAATAGCTAAATAGCCAGAGGACATGAATGTATAATGCAAAGAAAAATATAAATGGCTAGTTACTTGAAAAAAAATGTTCATCCACATTATGGAAAAGAAAACCAAGTTAAGGAGTAATTTGCAAATCAACTATATATACTTTAACTAATGCTATTCATTGCAAGTAAGGGCAGTCAAAGTTGGATTCTCTTAGGCTGCATGTTAGTGAATAAATTAGTATAAACTTCTGGATGCAATTTGAAATTGTGTGCTGAATTTGTTCTTTTAAAATTATGTTCCTACCCTTTGAATTCATATTTTCATCTTAAATTATCTCTCCTAAGGAAATAATCCATATTGAAAAAAACTTTTTCAAATATTTCTAGAAGTGTTATGCCCACACATTTAGAATATAAAAGTATAATTGACAACCATTCTATTGCCAGACTTCCCATAAGAGATTTTTTCCAAGCTGTTATTTGAAAAGATTCGTTATATTGATATGAAACTGTGAAAAGGAATTCTTGTACAATGATACTTTATTTACAATAGATCAATAAATATCATCTTAAGGAAACAGAATTCGGTTGATGACTTATGAATTAAAATACCCGTAAATATTCTTTTTGGGGGGGAGATAGCCATATTGTTAAATTATTTTTTCTATATATTTATTCACTAGCTATAATTAGCTGTTCAGGAAAGTCTTCTCAGTAAGTTTATCCCCAGAGAAATATGCTTTGTTTACTTAGATATATTCTTTTTTAAAAATTCCCCAATTGAAATAAATGTCACAGCAATATTTTAAACATGATGATATAATTAGCTTCTAAAACAAGCTGGTAAGTGAATTGTATTCATAGGCCATAATGTGATTGTTGAATTCTAAAGAAATTATATTTTGAGAGGCAATTTTAGAAATACCTAGAGTCATGTCTATTTACCCTTCTCAAATCCTGCTCCCTGTACCTTGGTTTCAGTGGGTCTTAACTGAATTGCACTTAACATATGCTCAATCAGTGTGAGATGAATGAACAAATAATAATCATGTGTGGGTATTTGCAAATCTTCAGCATTTAGTGCTCATCTCCTCCTCAAGTAAAGACACCTTTTATTTCCCAGTTAAATTACCTTTTAACTGTCAAAGAGAGATTAGTCTTGTAGAAATTCTTATCTGGTAATGTTTTGTTTGTTTTTTTCTTTCTAGAGGAAAGCCTTTCTAAAGTAATTAAACTAATTAATTAAAATGGAATTTTAGAACCAAAAGGTAAAAACATTATTGTGCATTAAAAGCTTTCACATACATTTGTTTACATTTTAGTAGGGTAATGGATACTCTATTAGTGTTCGCTGATAGCCCATTGTTTTCAACTTTGATATATGAAGAAAACATACTTCTACACCCCATGAAGTTAGTCATGGTCATCTAGTTCTGGCAAAACAATTGCGAAGGCGGATGTGTAATACCAGCAATTAAATACTGGTGCCTGGCTATCTAGTCCATCCTTTCCCTGCTATGCAAAGGAGCTATTATATGTGGTGGAGTGACTATGTGGAGAAGAGTTCCTACAACATGTTAGACAAGTACAGTGAGCAAAAAATAAACTCTGTTGGTTTCAGCAATTGAAATTTTGTAGCTGTTTATTAACACAGTATAATCTAGCCCAATACTTCAGGTTACGGTGGTCAGTCTCTATATAAAAAGTCTTTCTTCAAGATCACGCATACTTTCACTAACAAACAAACAACCATATAAGTGTTCATGACATGCTTCATCTGCTTGATTTAAAAGTAAAATAATTCATTGATGTGAGTTTAAAAGATTTAATATGCCAATCATAGTTTCTCTTTCCATTTAGAATCTACTAGTAAAAGACGTTTTGTAGCAATTCAAGGGCACTGGAGATAGAGAATCAGTCTCTTTATCCATTTACCAGCATAAAACATCAGAATATAATTCTGTTTGTTAATAACCTATATCAAAATAGAATATGACAGCATCTAGTGCGCAGTTATATGTTGATTGGATTTATTTTACACCTTTCACATGAGGAATGAATAAAAAATTATCATAAAAGTTGAGGGTTTTGTTGGAAAATTTCCACAAAGGTAAGGCATTAATATTTGTTGTTTATGTTCAAGGCAAGTTCCAGAAGGATGTAGACATTTTAACTCAAAATGTATTAACTTTTCATTACTTTTCTTAAAATGGATACATTCATTTCCTTTTTATAGCAGTATATTCACCTTCACATTCTTTTGACACTGGGCAGCAATTACTGATGTGAAAGTCAGTAAATGGATAAAGTCAGTATTGGTAGATCAAGGCTCAACTTTACCTGAAATTGAGCCTTGAAGGTTATGTATACAATTCCCTTAAAAGGTATTCCTTGCAGGTTGTTCACTGCTAAAATTTAATGACAGGGATCATAGATTAACCAGACACTCTATATTAGACAATAGATCAAATTAAGATATGTATATAGACAAAACTTTACTTGAAACAATAACATTCCCTTGTCAGCACAACCCCAGCCTATGTTTTCCCATGGCACACCACTTTTCTTTTTATAGAACAAGTATAATATTCTAATTATTAGTTTACTTATATATTTCCTTTTCTATTAGCCTCTTTACATGGAACACTGTTTATTTTTCATCTTTGTCTGCTAGGCTATAGCAATGTATATTACATATTACATTTCAAAGAGATTATTGAATGAAAAACTATTATTAAAATACCATGGGGGAGGGGTTCTGGGAAGATGGCATCAGAGTAAGTAAGCAGGGCTCAACTCTCTCACAAAAACAATGAAGAAAGGGCCAAAAGCTGAGGGAACTGCTTTGGGGGTCAGCAGACCAGGACAGTGCTGCCCATCTACCAGAAGGGCAAGGGACAGAGAGAAAAAGAACCCAAAACAACACAACAAATGTGTGTGACTAAACCCTGTCTCCACCCTTCAAGACTTTAAACCTAGATTAAAAACCCCTGGTTCACTGTAGCCAACTGAAAGGGGAACAGACAACTTCCTCCCTGTCAGTTGTGACAAAGGAGGAAGGAAGGTGCATCAGAGGGATTCTCTTCAGTGAATTGGCCAGAAGAGCTCACTATGAATCTCAGTTCTGGCCAGACCAGAAACACGGAAAACCAAGGGTGAAATCAACACCACAGAGGAAAGTTTCCAGGATGAGAGCCACCTGCTGGCTGGCCAGGAGTTTGCAAGGAGAAAACTGCTTTTAGGTCTCTCTTTAGACACCTCCCTCTCCCTCGAGAAAATCTGTACCTCGTTAGTAAGTTCCTGGCCTGATTTTGATAACTTAAGCTGGGCAATTTTGAAGACTTAGAATAAGTTGAACCAAAAATCAAAGAAAAGCTGTGGGGAGAAAAAAAAAAACACTAGGCAAAAGAGAGAAATTGATCATCAGAGTAAACTTACCAACATATTCAGATGCTTAAACATTAGCAAAACTTACAAGCCATACTAAGAAACAGGAAGCGATGGCCCAGCCAAATGAACAAACCAAATATCCTAACATGATACAGGATTTAAGACAACTAACCAATGATAATCACACAAATCTCCAAAATCAATTCAAGAATTGAAGGGAAATATGACTAAGGAGATAAAGGATATTAAGGAGACACTGGGTGAGCATAAAGAACAATTTGAAAGTCTACAAAGAAAAGGAACAGAGCTTATGGCAATGAAAGACATGATGGATGAGATTAAAAATAAATTAGAGGCACATAACAGCAGATTTGAATTGCTCAAAGACAGAATTGGTGATATTGAAGACAGAACATCTGAACTGGAAAAGACAAGAGAACAGAAAGAGAAAAGAATAGAAAAAAATGGAATAAATTCTCAGGGAATTGAATGACAACACAAAAAGCACAAAATTATGTGCTATTGGTGACCCAGAAGGAGAAGAAAATGAAAAAAGGGGCAGAAAGAATATTTGGGGAAATAATGATTGAAAACTTCCCAACCCTTATTAAAAACATAAGTGTCAAAATCCAATAATGACAAGGCACCTTAAGGAGAATAAATTTGTATAGAACTACTCTGAGAAACTTATAATTCAGAATGACAAATATAAAAGATAAAGAGAAGATTCTGAAAGCAGCAAGAGAAAAGCAAAGCAACACATATAAGGAAACCTCAATAAGATTAAGTGCTGACCCCTCATTAAAAACCATGGAGGCATGAAGAAAGTGGTATGATGTATTTAAGCAATGAAAGAGAAAAACTGCCAGCCAAGAATTCTGTCTCTGGCAAAACTGCCCTTCAAAAATTATTGTGAGGGGAGTGGATGTGGCTCAAGCAGTTGACCTCCCACCTCCCACATGGGAGGTCCCAGGCTTGGGTCCTGGGGCCTCCTGAAAAAACAAAAATGAACAACAAGCAAATCAAACTTAAGGAAGCTCATGTGACTCAGGGGTTGAGTGACGGTTTCCCACATGTGAGATGCCAGGTTCAATCCCGGCCCCTGGTACCTGAAAAAAAAAAAAAAAAGAGAGAGAGAGAGAGAGAGTGAGTTTAGAGTCTTCACAAGCAAACAAAAACTGAGAGAAAATGCTACCAAAAGACCAGAATTATAAGAGAATTATAAGAGAGTTTTCCTGAAAAGAAAAACAAAGGTGAGAGATTTGGAAAACAGCGTAGAAATGAAGACTACTAGGAAGGGTTAATTAAAGAGTAAAAAAGACAGATAATAGTAAGATATGACAACAGAAAGCCAGAGGATAAAATGAACAAGGTAATGCCTTTACAGTAATAACATTGAATGGTTTTTTTGTTGTTTTTTTAACATTGAATGTTAATGGTTGATCTTCCCAATCAAAAGACATAGATTGATAAAATGGATAAAAAAATATGAGCCATTGATATGAGGTCTACAAGAGACACACCTCAATGTAAGGACACAATCAGGTTAAAAGTGAAAGTTTGGAAAAAGATATTCCATGTAAATAGTAACCAAAAAAGATCTGGAGTAGTGATACTAATATCAGACTAAATAGATTTTAAATGTAATAATGTTATAAGGGATGAAGAAGTCATTATATATTAATAAAAGGGGCAATTCACCAAGAAAAAATAACTATAATAAATATTATATCTTGGGTGCCCCAAGATACATGAGGCACACATTGGCAAAAATGAAGGGAGAAATAGACGTATCTACAATAATAGTTGGAAACTTCAATACACCACTCTCAGTATTGGATAGAACATCTGGACAGAGGATAAATAAAGAAACAGAGAGTTTGAATAATATGATAAATTAACTAGACCTAACAGACAATTTATAAAGCATTACACCAAAAACAGTAAGAAATACATTTTTTTCAATTGCTCATGGTTCCTTCTCCAAGATAGATCTTATGTTGGATCACAAAACAAGTCTCAATAAATTTACAAAGACTGAAAGTATACAAAACACTTTCTCTGATCATAACAGAATGAAGCTGGAAATCAATAATAGATGAAAAAGGGAAAATTCATACATAAATGGAAATTCAACACACTCTTAAATAATCAGTGGGTCAAGGAAGAAATTGCAAGAGAATTCAGTAAATATCTTGAGATGAAAGAAAATGAGAACATAACTTATAAAACCTATGGGAAACTGCAAAGGCAGTGCTGAGAGGGAAATTTATAGCCCCCAATGCTTACATTAAAAAAGAAAAAAGAACTAAAATTGACACACCTAGAGGAACTAGGTGCACATCTAGAGGAACTAGGAAAAGAACAGCAAACTAATACCAAACCAAGCCAATGGAAAAACCAGAGCAAAAATAAACGAAATTGAGAACAAACAGTAGACAGAAGCAACAAAACCAAAAGCTGGTTCTTTGAAAAGATCAACAAAAATCAACAAACCCTTAGCTAAACTGACAAAGAAAAAAAGAAAGAAGATGCAAACAAATAAAATCAGAAATGAAAGGATGAAATGAAATGAAAGGGGGGATATTACCTCTACACAGCAGAAATAAGAGAGATCATAGGAGGATATTATGAACAACTGTATACTAAAAAACTACACAATATAAACAAGATGGACAAATTCCTAGAAATACACAAACCTCCTGCACTGACCCTAGAAGAAATAGAAGACTTCAGTAAACCAATCACTAGTGAAGAGATTGAAACAGTTATCAAAAACCTCCCAAAGATGAAAAGCCCAGGACCAGATGACATCTCAGGTGAATTCTACCAATCATTCAAAATGAGATAATACCAATCTTGGTCAATCTTTTCCAAAAAATTGAACAGGAAAAAATGCTACCAAATTCATTCTATGAAGCCAACATCACCCCACTACCAAAACCAGATAAAGATACTATGAAAAAAAGAAATTACAGACCAATATCTCTAATTAATATAGATGCAAAAATCCCCAACAAAATACTGCAAACCAAATCCAAAAGCACATTAAAAGAATTATACACCATGATCAAGTGGGTTTTATCCCAGGTATGCAAGTGGTTCAATACAACAAAATCAATTAGTATAATAAATCACATTTATAATTAAATGAAGAAGAAAAATCACATTATCCCCTCAATTGATGCAGAAAAGGTGTTTGACAAAATACAAGCAGCTTTTCATGATAAAAACATTCCAAAAGATAAGGATAAAAGGAAGCTTTCTCAATATGGTAAAGGGCATATATGAAAAACCTACAGTTGGCATTGTAGTCAACAGTGAAAGCCTGAAAGATTTCCAGCTGAGATCTGGAACAAGATAATGGTGCCACTATCACCACTGTTATTCAATATTGTGCTAGAAGTTCTAGCTAGAGCAATAGGCTAGATAAAGAAATAAAAGGTACCCAAATAGGAAAGAAAGAAGTAAAACTTTTGCTATTCACTGATGATATGATCCTATTTCTAGAAAATCCTGAAAAATCTACAACAAAGCACCAGAACTAACAGACAAATTCAGCAAAGTGGCGGGATACAAGATTAATAGGCAAAAATCAATAGCATTTCTCTATGTTACTGATGAGCAAACTGAGGAAGAAATCAGATAGAAAATTCCATTTATAATACTGATTAAAGAATCAAATATTTAGCAATAAACTTAACCAAGGACATAAAGGACCTGTATTCAGAAAATTACAAACATTGCTAGAAGAAACTGAAGAGGACGAAAATCAATGGAAGGACATTTCGTGTTTGTGGACTGGAAGACTAAATATCATTAAGATGTCAATTCTACCCAGACTGATTTACAGATTCAATGCAATCCCCATAAAAATCCCAACAGCCTTTTTTTCAAAATGGAAAAGCCAATGATCAAATTTATTTGGAAGGGTAAATGGCCCCAAAAAGCCAATAAGTCTTTAAAAAGAATAAAGTTGGAGGACTCTCACTTCCTGACTTTAAAGCATATTGCTTAGCTACAGTGATAAAAACAGAAAGTTTGATCAATGGAACTGAATCTAGAACTCAGAAATAGACCCTCACATCTAAGGTCAAGTGATTTTTTGACAAGCTGTCAAGGCCACCCAGCTGGGCTAGAGCATCAATTCAACAAATGGTGCTGGGAGAACTGGATATCCATATCAAAAAAGAAAGAAAGAGAACTCCTATCTCACACCTTATACAAAAATTAACTCAAAATGGATCAAAGACCTAAATACAAAACCAGGACCATAAAACTGCTAGAAGAAAATGTAGGTAAACATTTTCAAGATTTTATGGTAGACAGTAGTCTCTTAAAACTTACACCAAAGCATGAGCAACAAAAGAAAAAAAAAATAGATAAATGGGATCTCCTCAAAATTAAACATTTTGCACCTCACAGGACTTTGTCAAAAGGCTGAAGAGACAGCCATCTCAATGGAAGAAAATATTTGGAAACCACTTATTGATAAAGGTTTAATATCCATGATATATCAAGAGATACCACAACTCAGCAATGAAAGACAAAGCACCTGATTAAACAATGGGCAAAAGACTTGAATAAATATTTATCCAAAGAAGAAATACAAATGGTGAAAAAACACATGAAAAAATGTTCAACATCACTAGTGATTTGTGAAATGCAAATCAAAACTACAATGAGGTATTATTTCACATCCATTAGAATGGCTACTATTAAAAAGTCAGAAAACTACAAGGGTTGGAGAGGATGTGGAGAGATAGGAACACTTATTCACTGTTGCTGGGAATGTAGAATGATATAGCCACTGTGAAGGACTTTTTGGCAGTTTCTAAGGAAGTTGAATATAGACTTGCCATGTGAACTGGCAATACCCCTAGTAGATATATACTCAGAAAAACTAAGAGCAGTGACACAAACAGACATCTGCACACCAATGTTCATAGCAGTGTTATTTACAATTGCCAAAAGATGGAAACAACCCAGGTGCCTATCAACTGATGAGTGGATAAACAAACTGTGGTGTATACACGATGGAATATTATGCAGTGCTAAGAAGAAATGAAGTCGTGAAGCTTATGACAAGTTGGATGAACCTGGAGGACATTATGTTGAGTGAAGCAAGCCAGACACAAAAGGACAAATACTGTATGATTGTGCTATTATGAACTAAATATATTGTGCAAACTCATGGAGTTAATAATTAGAATACAGGTCACCAGAATTTAGAATAAGGGTAGAGAATGAAAGCTGAGGGTTTATCTGTGCAGAATTGATAAAAATTTTGTTTGTAAATCTTTGGAAATGAAAGGAAATGGTGAAAGCACATTATAGTGTTTTTAACTAGCAGAGCTATTATATGGGTATGACAGTGGTTAAAAAGGAAGGTCTAAGGACATGTATATTACTAGAAAGAAAGCTAAAAAGTGTAACATGGGACTGTACAACATACTGAAACTTCATGTGAAATACGAACATGGGTAATATAGCATATATAAAACTGTTTTTACAAAATATTTTTACAATCAGGAAGGTATGGTTGTAGGCAAAGTATTTTCCTGACTCTGCTACCTTCTTCAATGAAGATCACTCAGCAAATCATTTCCTCAGGATCTACTGGGAAGCACAGGTCAGAGTTAAGTCTGGGATTTGGGAGAGGTGACAAGTAAGGCAATAGTTATTATGTCAATAGATTCTGCTGTCACTGCTTTCACTAGAAGATAAAAGACAGAAATGGCAGGGCAGTGGTGAAAGGCCCCCAGCCCTGGACCTTCTAGAGAATTCTCAGAAGTCTTACATTAACTAAAAGATTTTGACCTGTCAAGCAGAAAATTGGAGTCATGGGAATATACCACAACTCCAAGTGCAAATGGTAACCAGTGATTCTAGAAAGGATGTAATTAGAGCAAGTGCCTGAAATAAAGCTGATTAATGGAAAAGGTGACCATCTCCTGGAGCACAACTAAGAGATGACTATGAAAGACAGGCTTCCTGGGTATTATAGGAAAATATTTATTCATTTTCTTCCTAAATGTGAAAATAATTTACTTAAAGTCCATTCAACAGTCCATATTTTTAATGTTTCTAGTGAAAAGAAATGTAGATATGACATACACAAAATGCATGTCATAGAAGTATCAGTCCTTATGAGATCACTTTGGTTACAAAATCATATATTAGACCATTTGAAAACCCCAAATGGTACATTATTTTTGGAAACCTCAAATGCCATCTACTTTGGACTATTTGATGGGATGAGGAAAGGAAAAATGAATATGAATTTTTGTAGTGAAGATTTATTCTGATTTTCCTTTCTATACATACCAACCAGCATTTGCAAATACCTCAACTGAATTAATCTATTTATTCATTTATTTATGCTACAGATATATATCAATGCCTACCTTTTGCAAAACAGTGCTAGATATTGGAAATATACCAGTAAATAAGATAGGGGACACTGCATAGCAAATAATAGGCCCTCAATAAATTGTATATACATTAACATATCAGTTAAATAAATTTTCAGATGGTGATTCTACAGTGCATTAATTTTAAAGTTTTTAAAATTTTTTACATCAGATGTGATGAAATGTGCAAATAATCTCCATCATTGCCTTAGTAAATGACTTTGTAAAATCACTTTTTTGCACTTCAATTGTATAAACCAGATATCACTATTTTAGATAAAATTCATTTGCTTCTAATCAAAAAATATACAGTTTCTTTAGCGATATGGTGAAATTTGTGGATTGAATATGTTTTATTTGGATGACTTGAGCTTTTCTAAGTAATAGTATAGGTAATTTTGGATCACTTGCTTAAATACTCTTTTTAATTTTTTTTTAATTTCATGACTAAATATGATTTCCTATATCCCTAAAATATTTATACTTGTTCAGATTGATTCACTCTATGAACAAGAAATAAATTCTGCTGTTTTCTGTTGTGTATATGTAGTGCTACCCACTAGTAACACTGCTGAAGTTAAATCTTCCATAGGTTTTGTATCTCTTCATTTTATTTATATTTTGGTTTTCTTCCATTAATTCTTCCATTTACCCATTTGTCTTTTATCATTACTTTTTCTCCTACAAAATAGTAAACCCAGAAACAAAGCAGGAGCTATTGAACAGAAAAGGACAAAGAAAACAGTAACTTTCAAAAAGGGAGGAGGTAAAATGCATTTGAGTGTGAGGGTACAGCATGTCAGTTCCAGTGTGATCAAGAGGCCTAGAAATATATCAGTGAAAAATAACTGTACAAGTCTAACAGCTCCACAGAGCAGCTCTGTTAGAGATAATGTGGTAAAAGCACATCGATTTTCATTTGCAAGAATGTAATATATAAGTTCAGAGAAATGAGACACCTTACTCTTTATATCACCTTGTCAACTGGGGTAAGCAGGGATATAAGGCATGATGGATTTAGTCTGAACAAAAGAGAACTCCAGCCTGGTAAGAGTCCGCTATGGTGTGGAAGCAAAGCTCAAGAGTTAAGGTGTTTCCTATTTAGATAATGTTGGTAGCTGCTGTAGATGCAGCAATAACCAACAGCCATGCACAGGAAATTCAAGGCACCTGGCATTCCATTAGTCGAGAAGTGCAGTGGTCTTTAGCAATCCAGTGAAGGAGCTCTGCATCCAAGCACAGCCTCTTCCTGTTGCTGTCTTTGAAATGTCAATGACATTTCATTGTAGTATCAGGAGGAGCAAGGGAGAGTTTGCGGTTTGGGTTAGTCTTTCCCAACTCCTAAGGTCATTCAGACTCTACGTAGTATTCCACACTCAAACCTAGATATCCTACTCAGTCAATACACGTTCTACAACATTCTATTGGTTAAGATTCTTTGGATTTCAATTAACAAAATCCAATTCTAGCTATTTGATTCAAAATGTATATCTGGATACTGGGGTATCTCACAACATCCAAGAAAGAATGACTACAGCAGGAACTAAGGCAATTTTGAGGTCCTCGTGAACCCCATGCCGACAGCACTGCCATTAATAGGACTCAGCTACCAACCAGTTCTGGTCTCTGCATCTCTCATGATAAATATTCATAAGTTAGAAAAGAGTATCTGATTGTTCTAGATTTGGTCACAGGTCTGTCTTTAGGCCATTTAGCTAATCAGATAGGGGAAGATCTGCATCACAAGCATGGCTGCAGAGTTACTTCTGTACAACTTAGGTTGCGATCTTCGCAAGTTATATAACCTCCCTCCCAGTGCCGATGTGAAGGTTAAGAGAGATAAGACATTGTAAGCTGCTTTGTTCTTAGGTTGGAATCCTCAGAAACAGACCCTGAGGTGAAGATTCATATGCAAGTGATTATTGAGGAAGTTGTCCTGGGAGAAACCAACAAAGCAACCAGTGAAGAAGCCAAGCAAAAGTGTAATTTCCTGAATCTTATTTTCCCCTTTTCCCTTTCAAAGACCTTTCAAAGACCTTTTTCTCATCAACAAACCTTTGGGTTTGTTCCATACTCTTATAGCTATAAAAATGTATTTATACATGCATATGTATTTAGTTTTAAATAAAAGCATGAAAGATATAATAGACATGATTTTATATGCGAAGTCTTTTTTTCCTTCCATTCCCCCATTCTTCTATCTAAATCACTTCTCATTCACAAGATAACCCATTCTGACCACCTAATATGAAAGACCATTCCTATGTTTCTTTATACCAATATAACTACATACAAACACTATACATAACATATATAGCAGCCGGATTACCTATATCTGAAACCCAGCTTCACAATTTAAAAGGTGTTTGACCTTGGACAAGTCACTTAATCTCTGTTTCTCAGTTTACTTATCAGTAAAATGTGAAAAATAATAATAACACCTACTTCATAAGGCTTTGTAAGGATTAGTCAATAGTATATGTCAAATGATCAGAACAGTGTCTGATACATAATAATCACTATATAAATATGAACTAGAACTCCTATTATTACTTATTTACACACATACGTATACATATACGAACTTTTTAAAAATTTTATACACACTTTCTGCAACTTGATTTTTCACTCAATAAGACCTTGTGGAAATTCTTTCAAGTAAAGTAATTCATTCTTTTTTAATAACTGCAAACTGTGCCATAGTTTATCTTTAAACTGACACCTGAATTGATTAATTCTGTCGCAGCTGTTTGAAAGTCATGGGCAGTAGCATGCTCTGCCAAGATACTTTTTAATCTATGATGAGAAGACAAAGTTGCCTGGGGTCAGCCCACACGTGACCCTGCTGGCATCGTTTTCCACATTGCCACCTTGAATATTTACTCTTCAGCTCTTCTACTTCCGGGAAAAATTATTCTTGCCATCTGGCAACAGCTTCTTAGTCTTTTGTCCACATTCCTGACCTTCCTCTCCATACTCTTTTCTGATTCACAAGCTATTTTTCTGTGAGTTATCTTGACATCCTTGAAACCCTGTGTAGCCGTTGGGCAGTTTGATGTAATTATGAATTCCAAAAATAGATATTGGATCATGCATGTAAACAGGTCTACTAATCTGGGCATGATTAAGTTATGATTAGGGCGTTAACTGGGCCACATCAGTAGGGCATTGAGCCCCACCCCTTGGTGGGGCGGGAATCAAATATATCAGGCATGGCAATGAACAGAATTGAAGCAGTTTTGATGTTGGAGTCTTGAACTGAGCCCTGGGAAGTAAGAGAGCTTGGTCGTGAGGAAGGAGAGAAGGCCCCAGGATAGAGACACGCCATTCGCCTGATAGTCTACAGCTGTCCTTATGGAGAGAAGCAAAACCTAGAAAGCCTCATAGTCTACAGCTGACCTTGTGGAGGAAACAGGAGCTAAGCCTGGAGAGAAATGCAGCCCTGGGAAGAGAGGAAACCAAGAAGCCTGAACCCTGGCAAACGTCGGCAGCTGTCTTGCTCCAACATGTGGCAATGGACTTTGGTGAGGGAAGAAACTTATGCTTTATGGCCTGGTAACTGTGGACTTCTACCCCAAATAAATACCCTTTATAAAGACCAACCAATTTCTGGCATTTTGCATCAGCACCCCTTTGGCTGACTAATACACGCTGTTCAGTAACTATCAAGCAAGACATATCAAGGAAACTCTAGTACAATAAGAGTAACAGAATGAATGAGAGGATGAGGTAATGTAATTAGTGACACCATAAGAGCTCTCAAACGTCACATTTGCCAAGTGCTGTGCAAAGTGGTAGCAGACACTGTTGGTGCTCCACTCATATCTCCACAGATCACTAATGTCAGTTCTGTGCAAACCCAACCTCCCCATTCACTCTAAAAGCCCACACCTGCAACTCTCATTCTCTTTGGAGAACTGTCCTCCAATCTCCAGGAGCTGTTTTCTCCCTGTGTAGAGAGCTAGAAGGGCCTGGAATTTTATGTCCTCTGACCCCAGGAAGAAAGCCAGTGACAACGTACAAGGGCAATGAATCCCCAGGTCTTTGGCTTCAGTCAGGACATTTGTAAGGTGATAAGTACACCCCATTTTGTGAGATCAGGCTGAGGCTACCTTCTGTGGGTCTTTGCAGGAAATTACACTTTTGCTTGGCTTCTTCACTGGTTGCTTTGTTGGTTTCTCCCAGGACAACTTCCTCAATAATCACTTGCATATGAATCTTCACCTCAGGGTCTGTTTCTGAGGATTCCAACCTAAGAACAAAGCAGTTTACAATGTCTTGTCTCTCTTAACCTTCACATCGGCACTAGGAGGGAGGTTATGTAACTTGCCCAAGATCACAACCTAAGTTGTACAGAAGTAATTCTGCAGTTGGATTGAAAATCCAGGATGTCTGACTTCAAAGTCCATGAAAGTGGGAACCTATTAACAGAGAACAACAGTGTGAGGACTATTAAGAAGTAGCAAAAATCTAAGAGAAAAAAGTGAGGCAGCCCCTTAACTTCTCCATACATGCCACAGTCTCCCACCAATAAGATTCACAGCTTAGTAGCTCTGCATCAGGTGACCGTTCCTAAAGAGACAGTTTCACTCTCCTGTCTTCTCACAAAAATCTGAGGCAAGGGCAGGCAACTTGACTCCATTATTCTCAGTTTAAACCTGAAGAATTCCAAGTTGAGGCTCCATCAATAAGCCTAAGCTCATTGAGGATTTCCCACTGAACCAAATCACCATGACTGCGTGGAAAGAACCCCATACAAACTGAAAATTTATAATTGAAAATTCCTAACTGGGTTAAAATAGTCTTCCAAATGTACTCCAATTAGGATTTAGAATTTCAGGATAATTTGGAAACAATCATTTTAGTGTTTAATTATTCCTTTTGTTAGAAAATATCCTAATTCATAAAATTGTGAGAGATTTCATTAAATATCTGCACATTGGTAATGGATTTAATGGGCTGCAAATGCAGTGCTTTTGACAGAGCAATTTCTTTCTTTGAGAAGTTTAGGATTAATAAACTTTTCTCAACGTTTTTAGAGTTTTTCGATGTTTGCTGATGCCCTATCTACATATACTTCAAATAACATATTAATCCGTTCACAAGTTTTACATATAGAAGGTTTTTTAAACGTTAGAGTTGTGTGTGCATTATGTTAAGTTTATTGTCTATTATTATGCTTATTTTATGTGGAAAATTAAGCAAACAAAAATAAATAATTAATAGCACTTTAAAATACACTGTACTTTGATTGAAATAGTAATATTTTTCTTTCTTCCTTCAGCAAACTGAGTCTCACTGACTGCTTGAAGTCCAGCTTTGGAATTTTTCTTTTTTTTTTTTTTTTAATTCATTATCCAGTCATTGACTCCATTACAGAATATAATAAGGATTTATTTTTTAATGAATGAATGAATTAGAACAAATTAATAATTTCTCTTTTTATAACACTGCAGTGAGATCCTGTCCACATACTAGAGGTGAAATCTGTGACATTTCTGACCAAACACTGCAGTAAAATTTCTGATAGTGTTTTAGTTTCCTTGCCTAATTAAACATATAACATCCAATGGGTTGGGTTAAACAATGGGAATTTAGTGGCTTACAGCTTTGAGGCTAAGAAAAGTCCAAATCAAGGTTTCCTCAGGCAATTCTTTCCTCCTGAAGACTGGCATCCTGGGACTGGCTGCCAGTGATCCTTGGTCCTGGGCTTCTCTGTCACATGGCAATGCACATGTGTGCACTGCATCCACCTCGGGAGCCAGTAAGGGAGGGAGGCAGAAGAAAAACTTAGGTGGAGAAGGAAGTTTGCTCATACCGTCACAGCCGCAGTCTGCTTCATACAAACAGGCAAGCAAGCATGGCCGTTCTTTATTTGCAGAGTTATTCATACACTACTGTTATTACTCAAATGTTACACAGAAGGAACAGAATTAGATACAAGGCATACAGAGCCTGGAGACAAAAAGCTCTGTGAGCTAACAGCTGACCCAGCAGTTGGGCTGCTGCCCAAGTCTTAACCCTCACACAACATGGTGGCCTCTCCTGGCCTCTTCCTGCTTTTCAGGGTTCTGTTCAGCTTTAGTTTCTTGCTTCTGTAGCTTTTTCTATATATATATATATCTGAACTTCTTTCTGCTTATAAAGGACTCCAGAAATAGGATTAAGACCCATCCTGATTGAGTTGGGCCACACCTTAACTAAAATAACCTCATCAAAAGGTCTCTGGACCCCCAAAAAACATGTTCTTTCCAGATGCCAACAAAATACATTCATTCCATCACAACATCCCCAAATCCTTAAGTCATTTCTGAAGCAATGCTAAGTACATAGCCTCATCGAAATCAGTTATGGGTGTGGTCTTTCCTGTGGCACAATTCGTCTCTATCTGTGACTCTGTGTAACCTATTGAATAAGTTATATGCTTCCAATATATATGGGATGGACAGGCATAGGATTAATATTCCTATTCCAATATGTAGTAACTGGGAGGAAAATAAGGGTCACAAAACCCAGCAAGGCAAACTCCTTTAGATTTCAAGGTCTTTAGAGTCAGCTTTGGATGGATGTTTTCTCCTCTGGACCTGATGGAGCTGCAGTCCCACCCCTTCCAAGCACATGCACAGCAACCATGCTCTCCCTGAACACTGGGGTGTTGGCCCCACCCTCTTCAAGCACTGGAATGGTGGCCGGATCTCCGCAAACTCCATGGCACAAGTCCCACTCTCTCCAACCATTATGGTGACAGGACTCTTCCTGAACAATGAGGCACAAAGTCTGCCCCCTCCAGTGCAGGGGCTGGCCTGACTTTTGCACACAAATGGGTAAGCTCACTCTCTTGGCCCAAGGAGATAGCTTCTGTCCAGACCATGGCTTCCATGGTTTGTTCTGCCCCTTGAAGTCATTTGTTCAATTTGTGCCTTCTCTGTCTCTTTCAGTCTAGGTTGGCAGTGTTTTCATTCATACAAACTTTGCAAAATACTTGTCAGCTTGGCATGTAGTTCACAGGGATCCGAACCATCAGAGAGAAAGACTGTCTCCTCTGCATAACTGCATTTCCAATCGGCTGACTGGTTCCATGTTCAGTTAAACCTCACATGGAATCCTATTCTCCAGGGACACACTTTCTGTAAGCACAGGACAGAGCCACTTCTGGCCCTGGTCTCAGAGCACACTATGTGGAGAGGCTCAGAATTTTCTAAACCATCACTTTCTGGTTTCTTTGAGAATTCAGTTCTCAGCTTGTTCTTTTCCTCTTACATTTTACATTTTACACTTTAAGTGGCAAGGAGTAACCAGGCTGCACTTTCCACACTTAGCTTAGAAATCTCCTCAGCTAAATAGCCAAGTTCATCACTTTCCAGTTCTGCCCTCCATTTGACGCCAGAACTCGATTTCACCAAGTTCTCTGCCACTTTAAAACAAGGATCACCTTTCTTCCAGTTTCCAATGATGCATTCATCATTTCTTTCTAAGGCCTCTTCAGAAGTATCTTTAGTGTCCTTTTACCTACCAATAGTCTCTTCTAAGAAATCTAGGTCTTTTCTAAAGTACCTTGCAACCCTTCCAGCCTGTACTCGTTACCTCATTCCAAAGTCATTTCCACATTTTTAAGTATTTACAATAGCAGCACTCTATTCTCCTTGTCCCAAAATCTGGTTTAGATTCCTTGGCTGCTCAAGCAAATACCATGTAATAAGTTGGCTTAAACAATGGTATTTAATGGCCCACAGTTTTGAAGCTAAGAAAAGTGCAAATCAAGGTGTCATCAAGGCAGTGCTTTTTTCCTGAAGACTAGAGTCCTGGGACCTGCTGCCAGTGATCCTTTGTCCTGGGCTCCTCTGTCATATGGCAATGCACATGGTGGCCTCTCCTGGCCTCTTCCTTCTTTTCAGGGTTCTGTTCCCTTCAGCTTCTTGCTTCCTGTGGCTTTCTCTCATTCTGTCTGAATTTCATTCTGCTTAAAAGGGACTCCAATAGTAGGATTAAGATCCATCCTGTTGACTTGGACCACCCCTTAACTAAAGTAACCTTATCAAAAGGTCCTACTAACAATGGGTTCACACCCACAGGAACAGATTAAGTTTAAGGATATGTTTTTCTGGAGTACATATCTCCAAACCACCATAGATAGTAAGTTATAAAATATAGAACAAAGAAAGAAGAGCTAGAGTGAATTTTGGAGCGCAAAAAATACATAATTTAATATTTATTTCACACATGTAATAATGGAATCTAAACAACTGAAATAACTTTTGTGTGGATCCCCAGAGCACCCAGTGCTCTTAAGACCAAGTTCCTAATGTGCCAATATTCCTACACACTAGGACATCTATATACACAAAGTCACTCTTTTGACTGAGACACTTTTCTCTTTCAAGCAAAACATAGTGTTGATTTGGGGGATTTTATTTCTTCTTTCCACTGATTTGCAGTCTCTATCTTTTTTATAATAGAAATGCCTTTAATAACCAGAAAAAAAGCTTCTAAAAAATGCAGATTGATTCAAAAAGTTAAGAAAAATGGTGTTTATGAAGTCTTAATTTCTTGATATTTGGGAAAAAACTGGTTATTGATCAATTCCTATAAACTATGCAAATACAGGTGTTTGTATAGTATTTGAATGAGAAAGAAATGAAACTTGAAAATATTGAACATTATCATCAGTGGAATTTTAAAAATTATATTGTAATTTTATATTTAATCCTGTTCTAATGTTCTTAGAGTCTTGAAATATCTCAAGGTTATCATTGTGAATATATTGTGTTTTTCTATGGCTGTAGAAGGTAAAACAAAAAGATAAGCTAAAACTGAAATGCCCATATTTTATTTCACATTTTTCCTAGTCTGTTGATTTATTTTGCTCCTATTTCAAGTTCCAAGAAAAAATTTGAAAATTACTAAACAAGTATAATCAATAAAAGATTCTGTAATCTTGCCAGCCAAAAGAATATAGTATGCAATAAGAATTGAATGTAGCTGATGGTAATTTATAAGAATAAAGCAAATATAGGTTTATCTAACTTTTCTAAAAACAAATGATTATTTACACTAATAAAGTCATTTTGACCATGCTTGATATATATGGGTAAAAGAATAAAGAAAATTCACATTTATACTATTAAGTGTGGGGAAGAGAAAGAGCAGATTCTATCCCTAAATATTCTGAATTATTAATTTTGTAATTTAATGGTTTTGTTGAAAATGGCTGTGGATATGTTGAGTCTAAGAACACATCTGGCCTTTCTCTTCAGGTATTTTTTTTAAATTGCTTTAAATCAGGTTCAATCTTTGAAACTGTTTTTATAGAAAGAACAGACTGCATTTCAAAATCAGCAATTTACAGTACTATTTAATACAAATATTCTTGTCTTTTAAGTAATATTAATGCCATCACAATATTTTCCCATTTTGTCATTCACGCAAAGTAATTTGAAATTTTCATTACCAGAAGGGCTATGCTAAATGGAGATCTTTGCTTTCAAAACATCTTCAAATTAGATGTTACAGTACATGAAAAAAAGTGGTTTGGGGAGCTACCTTAAGATAACATGATTGTGTGTGGAATGCTAGAATAGTTCTCTATTTTAGATAACAAATGAAAAATAAATTTCACCTTCTCAGGGTCTTGTTATAATTGTCAGTCTAAGAGAAAAGTATTTTTAGCTTTCTTTTTGTCCAGTGAACTTTAGAAGGGCTGTTTCATATAAGATATTACACAAAATCACAGCATTTAGAAAGATAGAAATATTTTTTATAGATGTAACTGCAGGGAAGCAGGTGTGGCTCAATGGATAGAGCTCCCGTTTACCATATGGGAGGCCCCGGGTTCGCTTCCCGGGGCCTCCTTGTGAAAGCAGGCCAGCCCGCGCGGCGCGGTGGGCTGATGCAGCAGGACCTCACAGCAAGGGGGAGATAAGCAGACACGGAAGAAACACACAGCGAATGGA
>JAQZBX010025407.1:0-29562 GCA_029593785.1 Cabassous unicinctus
GTAGGAGCTCTCTGAGCTTTAGAGAAGAGATCCTGGTGGGGCAATAAGGAAGTCTTCTCCACGGCACACGCATCACAGCACACGTGAGCCGCACCGTGGCAGGAAGCGGCTGCCCACAGCCCTAGAAACCCACATTCGGCTGCTCTCCTCATTCCTGTGTGGACTCCCCCCACCCAGTGCCGTCACAGCAGGTCACTACAAACTTTAGAAATACGAAGTTCTGTTTTATGAAGACCTGTTGAGTCCCTTCTAAAGGCCAGGAAAACATACACACCCATTCTCACGCCAAACCAGAAAATCAGAACTGAGACAAAGCGCCATCGAGTCTCAAAGTGGGATGTTATCCCGGCGGTAGAGAACTCAGACGTCCCCTCTGCTCAGAGGCAGAGGGGCTCGGGGTTCGCCAGCCTCCTGGGCCATCCAAGCCCTTCCCACTCCACCCAGCCTCGCACCTGGCCCTGCAGTTAGCTTCCCCCTGGACTCTGCGGCATCCCTGAGTCACTTTCCGGTTTTCCTCGCCGTTCCAAGCAGTCTCAGGGCCTGGAGCTCATTCACTGACAAGGAAGGGAACTCCAGACCTAACATACCTAGGAATTACGACTTTCCACGTAACCCTCAAATCAGGGAGGCCCAGCGTGGACGAAATCTAAAAATAAAAGGGACTCTGACCCTTAAAGTGCTTCCTTTCAACCTACTGCAAAACAGCAGCCTGTTCAGGAGATGAAAAGTGAGTCACTCCTTTCATCCAGCAGACGTCTGAGGAGACACACATCACGCCCATTGTGCTCCACCGGCCTTTAAAATATTTACTTGTTCCGGTGTTCTTCCTTCCAGGTCAAAGCTTACGGTACTTAGCAGCACAAGGAAAGCAGAGGGACAGAGTTATGAATCAGCAAACTGCTTTGCCAAATCTTCCTTTTGTTCATTCAGCCAGACTTCAAAAGGGAGTTTAAAAAGAGGCTCAGCTGTCCGAAACTAACCCGAAGCAAATTACTCAATCAAAAAGTCACTTGGCCAGTTTTTCCCAAACTGGTCTGGGGGAAGAACTGGACAGTTGCAGGTGGGGAAACATAAAACTCTCTTCCTATGCAAGTAAGTTTGTTTAACTCAGTGTTTTAAAAGATTTTTCTTGTTAACAGGACTTTCCCAGCCTTTGATATGCTAATATTTGTTGTAAATTCCAGGAGGGCTGGATTTCAGTTTATGGGGTGACTTTTGTTATCTGGAGGGGGAGGTTGTAAATAAAATATGAGAACATGGTTTCTGTACCCTAAAAGGAGATTTTTCTAAAGAACCAAACATTTTTTATCTTTAGCAGCAGACGAGGTGGGGATCTCGTATCAAGTCAGTGGGAAGTGGGGAAGGGAGGGAAAGTCCTCAGAGCCACTCCTCTGGGAGGGCCGCCTCCCCCTGACCCAAGCAAAATCAGCCCCCCACCCCCATCCCTGCAGAAGGAAGGGGAGCCCTGCTTTTCACTGAACTCTCTGACTTCCAGGGTCTGGTCTCTTTCGATGGGTTTTAAGCTATGCCTGTCCATCAGGATCATCCCAGCATCTTTTAATTCCACTGATGAGCAGCCCACTGCTCCAACACAGTTCCAGGGAGCAGCCAGAGCTGAGAACCGTTGCTCTGCTTCCTGGGAAGAACAAAACAGGTGGATCATTGGGTTGTGCCCGTACCATAAACTAAGCACGCTGACACGGAGAGAACACAGAGCAAGAATTTAAGCAAGAATCCATGGAGTCTCAAAGTTTGCAGAAGAATCTGTAGCATGTAAGTTGGCCTTTTTCTCTTTTGTGCCATTTTCACACACACAAAACAAAAATGTCGGACTTTGTGAGGTGCCCAGGGCTTGAAACCCAGGATGCTTCCAAATCTCAGTCTGCTGACTCCTCCCCAGCCCTGCTCCCACGCGAGCCCCATCCAGCACTGGAATAACAATCAGGAACCACTGGCTCTCAGCAAGTCAAAACCAGGAATGTTCAGCCAAGGTCTTAAATTAGGTCCATTACCTGTAGGAGACAGAAAGCGATTCTGGAAAACCAGTTCGCTTCCTAAATAATATTAATTTGGGCGTTCGCAGGCATAAGCTGTAGCTCTGAACAGGTCCCAGGAGGGAGGCCCTGACATTCAAGTGCTAGTAGGTTAGAAAGGAAAGAATGAACTTCAGTAGAGTAGGGGACCCTGGAATGAATTATGAAAAGAACCTCCTCCCCTTTCCTTTCGGAATGGGTGACAATAATCCTGCAGAGAGACAGGTTGGAGAGATTCCTAGGAAACAAAACCCTGGGTTGTGATGGCTATGATAAGAAAAAGCGAGGTGTCCTGAGCTGCCACAGTCTTTGTGCAGGTGTGTGCCACAGGATGACAACTGCCAGAGGAGCAGGACTCTGGCATGACCCCCCTTTCACCTCCTCCCTGATAGCATGGCGGCGGCGTTTCTGGTGGCCCCTCTTTCCAACCCCAAGTGAGGAAGGTCCCTCTCTTTGAAAGCTAAACCCAAAAACATCTGGGACACAAGTACCTCTTCGTTGGCAGCACTCAAGCAAAGCAACTAGAAAGGCACGTCTTGGTTCATGATCTGAACGCTGACCTCAGGGATCCATGGGTCAAGGTGACATCAGCAAAAGGTCAGGATCTCAGCCAGGATCTGCCACGCTGGGGCTGAGGGAGTGAGCCCGGGTGAGCGGTGGAGCCGCGGCTGTGGAGGCCACCAGAGTCACGTGGAAAGATCGCTTTTAAAATGGGCTACCTGAAAAGTATTTAATCTAAAAATAGACTAGAGGGACCATATGGACAAGTCAAACGTGATTTTGATGGACTAAGTAGATTGCTGGCCCTAAATATCATGACATATTTAAAACCAAATAAAGAAACCAGACATTATTTGATTTGTTAAAATGCCTAAGATTATGAAGGAGTAATAAAGCTCCAATAAAAGTGCATAAAAGACTGTTATGCAGCCTCGTGTCCACTTGACAAAGTCACGCAAATACAAAGCCATCTACTAAATTTCCCAGTCACCTTGGGTAAAAATTAAGATAATGGAAATAAGGCAGACACAAAAGGACAAATATTCTATTATCTCAGTGATAAGAAATAGACTGAGCAAACGCAGAGCCCGAAACTAGAACACAAGCTACCAGAGGCCAGGGTGGGGGTGGGGGGTGGGGAGTGGGGAGCTAATGCCTAACGGTGCGGAGTCTTTGTTTGGGGTCATGGAGAAGCTTTGGTAATGGATGGTGACGACCTTGACACAACATTGGGAACATAATTCACACCACTGAATTATATATTTGAAGTCGTGAAAAGGGGAAATGTGAGGTTGTATACATGCTATTAGAATGAAAACTTTTAAAAACCATTGGGTTGTACAACACAGATAATGAACCCTAATATAAACAATGGACTGTAGTTCACAGTATAATTATAATAATATTGTTTCATCAGTTTTAACAAGGGTAGCACAACAATTCAGTGTTAAGGGAGGAAATTGTGTGTAAAGGGGGTATATGGGAACTCTGGATTTTCTTCATGATTTTTCTATAAACCTACAATTTCTCTAAAAATGTAATAAAAATATAAGATAATGAGAAGAAATACAGATTTGTAATGAAATTGCCAAGAGATAATAGACACCTTTTCTAATCATGTGGAAAATCTGATGTAATCTTAAAATGCTTTGCCTCTTAGCATCCCAACTTCAGGGACAGAAACAAAATTGACTTTATTTGGTTGAGTTAGTGAATTGTTGATCAAGTACCTAAGAATCTTCTCCTGAAGACCTTAATCTTTTAACTTTCCTGCATTAAATGGAAACAAAAGAGCATGCAGAATTAGCATGCATTACAGGAAGGCGGCTTTGTCCGTGGCACAGTGGAAGCTGCCAAGGACCCAGTGATGAGCAAGACGTGACAGGCCCCTGAGGAGCTGGGCCAGCAGGGAGGAGAGCAGGGAGGCGCTTCTACAGGAAGCAGCTTGTGTGCTGCCTGGCTTTACACATGCCCGTCGACGTATGTGACCAGCACGTATTCAAGTTTCCCGATGGGAAGCAACTTTCTTCCCTTTCATCTCTGTTCATCTTTTCTTTTTTTCCTTTTTCTTTTAATCTGTCACTCTACTCTTTCTGTTCAGTTTTCCTGCATCCTCTGGTCTAGTTTCAAACTCTGAATTTCTACCTTTTCCTATGTGCATATCTTCCTGGGCTCCCCAGTCCACCAAGAGACAACGGCCTAGATGCCCCCAGCTGCCACAGAGGGCGGGACCCACGCCCTTCCTCGGAGGAGGCCCACTGGCCAGCGTGCGGATGCTGCTCAAGGCAGTCCAAGCCCCTGAAACTACAGCTCAGGCTCACGGAGCAAACAGGACTTTGGGGGTCCAAGGGTGGGGCTGGAAGACAACACAACACTGTTTGGGGACAATTCTACAACAGTTAGAGAAAATGCCATTTCTACTCTGTGGCTTTGATTGCTGGCACACACTTGTCAAACAAAGCACTGCTTTTGACAATGAGGCAGGTTAGTATAGTGAAAGGGGGAAGGCAGCTGCCGGGCAGACCACATGGCCGTGACACCCCGCCTGGAAACCTCCTGAGAGAAGGCTGCCGGGAAGACGACACGTGAGATCCTGAGACCCTCATCTGGGGTCAAGGAAAAGCCCCAGATATCCTCAAGGGGCCTCATCATTGGGCCCCCTGGGGAACTGACAGGTGGGGCAATCAATCAGAACCGCAAGCAGCTGGGGCCCTCCCCTGACCCTTACCGTGGGGATGACTAATTAAGAGCTTGAAAGGTGCCCACCCGAGCCAGATCCCGCGCTCTGCCTAGAGGAGCCCCGTCAAATCTCGGCGCATATTTCCGTCCTCCGCTCCCATTTCTCAGCAAGCTCTGTTCTTTTCCTCCATTTCTCAATAAATTCTTTCAACTGGTCTAACTAAGCTGGCGTGTTCTTAAATTCTTTTATGTGACACAGCCAAGAACCTAGAGGAATCCAGCACCTTCCCAGCTTCAGTAAGTTACCTTGTCGTGCCCAGCTGTCACAGGAATGCCAACGCTACACAGATGCAAATCTTTGAAAAGTTACATTCAATAATATTGAACAGTTCGCAGTTTCCTAAGAAAAATTCCGAAAAACAATCTTTTCACAATAGTGAATCCCCAGCATAACCATAAAATGAGGACTGGCACAGTAGCTTTTTTCAGGGGCCAAAGTGCTACTAAAGCTCCAATCTTCTTTCATAAATTAAGGGAAAAAGACATCAAAATGTTCTCCAGAAATTCTTCCCAGACTACAAACTTCTCTGAGAGCAGAGCGATGAGGAGAAGCTGCGATGAAAGCAGGCAACTTGTCAAAGAGAAGCAGGAATGGAGCAGGAGTTCTCAGGGAAGTGGCACCTTCTCCCTGGTGAGCATTTTGTAAAGGGTCAGGGACGTTTGGGGCTGCCACGTGGTTGGGTTAACACCACTCGCGTTTAGTGGTAGGCAGCAGGGATAATGGACAGCTTAGGATGTATGGGACAGTGTCCTGTCCCCTCCACAAGTTTCAAATTTTCCAGACATTTATATTGGTGAAAAACCTTTTAAAAAACATCTGAACTGAGAAAATTCCATTTTACAGAGAAATACAGTATTTAGGCTTGGCTAAACTGTATGCTAAATTTCCCAGGAATGCAGCCATTGAAATGGAAGGATGATTTTAGTTTGCTTACTTTGGAACTTTATCAACAATTGTTCAATTATTCCTGAAAATTGCATCATGGGGACACCCCGCCAGAGTATTTGAGTCTCTACCTTGCACATCAGGGTAATTCCACACACGTCAGCGTTTCGTGGGTTCTTACATCTTCTAGAGAACTTTTATCTGAGCAATAAATAGGTAAAGCTACCTTACAGTTAGGGAATTATACTGACTTTTTGAAACTGTGTATAGACGGCTTTTACTGATATGAAATTCCCAGTTCAGGATAGTAAAAGGATACTGCAAAATATTTGTTATGATCAAGAGAACCACCGATGTGAAGAACGTCCCAGCATTGAGCTTAGGTGGCTGCCTGGCCCCGCTCTTCTGAAAACTCCCTGAAAATGGACCTTTCTACACAGTGCTCACAGATTTGGGTTTGCCCAGCAGACAGAACTGATGTCCTGGTGCTCCTGTCTCTCAACAGTGGGATGGGGGAGACTCCAGATGGAATCCAGCCTCCGCTCCTTCTAAAATGCCAGCATTCTCACACCCCAAGCACCATAATGAAGACGGAATTACAGTAAACGGCCTTCTGCATCTCTTTTTATTCAGGTCAACCGCATGTTTTCAATCCTTAGATGGCAAAAGGTGCCGTGTCAAAACCTGGAGCTCAGTGTCCAGCCTTCCGGCAGATTCCGCATGTGATCAGCAGCAAATCACCTACTCTGTGTCACCAACTTTACTCAGCTGTATCAGATTTGTTTGTTACCTCCCAACACAGCTTCAGTATAATCTAATAAAATATTATGAGGACTTCCAGAAAGATGAAGGATTAGAGAGGCAGAGGGATCACTTCTCTCCCAGAAGAAAATAGCTAGAGACTGCCTGGAGGGCTAATCTGGGGTTCAGGACACCAGGGGAAGGTAGGACACCACCCAGAAGAGAGAGGAGTGAAGTGATTTTTCAGCTGGCTGAAAAATCCCACGAGTAGAGCTGGTAGAGTAGACCAAACAGCAGTCTGTGGACTGAGGGGGTTGCAGAGGTCCGCCTCCCTAAGAAAGGGGAAAGGGAGGGACACAGCCTACGGCAAATTCAGATTTGGCCACAAATGTGGTCTGCTGCATTGGTGGGTCTCACAGTTCCAGGCTGGGTTGGGCCAGGACATTGCTTGCTCTGAGAGCCCTCAGGCAGCTAAAGATAATTTGCCTTCTCAAACACTCTCCCTACAGCCCTGGGCTGAGGAGGCAGAGGGAGGGAAGGAGAGGACGACCAAGGATGGAGAACTGCCTCAGAGAAAGTTTGTTTGTGAGGCTTGGCCAGCCCTGAGGACATTGCTTCTGCACCACCCACCTGCCTGAGGAGTTACACAGAATGCATTCCCCCAGCACCTGGGGTCCGAGCTGAGCTGTCTGTCCAGGAGCGCCATCTGCTGGCCAGACCAGAAAAATGCATGAAAAAGGAAAAAGTCAAGAGCAGTGGCAGCACACAGCTATTTAACAGTAAATCCCTAGGCAAGAGAGAGAAACTGAACATCAGAGTAAACTCGGGATCAAAATCAGATGCCTGGACATCAGCAAAAAATTACAAGCCATACAAAGAAAGAGGAAGATTTGACTCAAGCAAAGGAATAAATCAAAGCTCCAGACAAGACATACGACTTGAAACAGCTACTCAATAAGGTTCATAGAAATCACCTAAATCAAATCATGGAGTTGAAGGACAACATGGCTAAAGAAATAAAAGACATTAAGAAGACATTGATTGAACACACACAAAAAAGTTGAAATCTTAGAAGAAAAATAGCAGAGCTTATGGGAATGAAAAACACAATAAGTGAGATTAAAAATACAACAGAGGCACACAACAGCAGATTTGAAATCATGAAAGAAGGAATCAGTGTAGAGAAAAGAACAAGTGAAATTGAAGAGAGAGAAGAAAAGAGAGAGAAAAGAATGGGAAAAATTGAGCAGGAGCTCAGGAAGTTGAATGATAACATGAAGCACCAACATACAAGTTACAGGAGTTGCAGAAGGAGATGAGAAGGGAAAAGGGACAAAAAGAGTACTCAAGGAAATAATGGTCAAAAGTTTCCCATTCTCATGAAAGACATGAATATACATATCCAGGAATACAGAACTTATATGTCAACAGATTAGACAACCTAGATGAAACGATAATTCCTAGAAATACACAACCTACATTGACTCTACAAGAAATACAGGAACTACACAGACTGATAACAAGCAAAGAGATTGAACAGTGATCAAAAATCTTCCAACAAAGAGAAGTCCAGGAGCAGATGGCTTCACAGGTGAATTCTACCAAACATTTTGAGAAGAATTAATACCAATTCTATATAAACTTTTCCAAAATATTGAAAAGGAGGGAAGATTACCCAACTCATTTTATGAAGCCAAGATCACTCTTATACCAAAGAAAGAAAATTACAGACCAATCTCTCTAACGAACATAGATGTAAAAATTCTCAACAAAATACTTGCAAATAGAATCCAACAGCATATCAAAAGAATTATACTCACAATCAAGTGGGTTTTATTCCTGGTAGGCAAGGGTGGTTCAACATAAGAAAATCAATTAACATAATAGACCAAATTAACAAATCAAAGGGGAAAAAAAACACATGATCATTTTGGTAGATGCAGAAAAAGCATTTGACATAATCCACCATCCTTTCTTGATAAAAACACTTCCAAAGATATGTATAGATGGAAATTTCCTCAACATAATAAAGGGCATATATGAAAATCCCAAAGCCAACATCATAGTCAGTGGGGGAGAGGGTGAAAGCTTTCACTCCATGATCAGGAATGAGACAAGAATGCCCACTGCCACCACTGTTATTAACATTATGCAAGAAAAAGTTCTAGCCAGAGCAATCAGACAAAGAAAAAAAAAGCAAAAGTCATCCAAATTGGAAAAGAGGAAGTAAAACCGTCACTATTCTCAGATGACATGATCTTACATTTAGAAAATCCCAAAATATCTACAACAAAGCTATTAGAGCTAATAAATGAGTTCAACAAATTGGCAGGATATAAAATCTACACACAAAAATCAATAGTGTTTCTATACACAATAATGAGCAATGTGAGGAGGAAATCAAGAAAAAAATTCCATTTACAATAGCACCAAAAAGACTAAAATCTGTAGGAATTAATTTAACCAGGAAGGTAAAGGATCTGTATTCAGAAAACTACAAAACACTGCTAAAAGAAACCAGAGAAGACCTAAACAAACATTCTACATTCATGGATTAGAAGACTAAACATTGTGAAGATGTCAATTCTACTCAAATTGATTTATAGATTCAATGCAATACCAATCAAAATTCTAATAGCCTACTTTCTAGAAATAGAAATGTCAATTACCCAAGTTTATCTATAAGGGAAAGGGGCCCTGAATAGCCAAAAACATCCTAAGAAAGAAAAGTTAAGTTGGAGGACTCATGCTCCCTGACCTTGAAGTATATTATAAAGCTACAGTGGTCAAAATAGCATGGCATTGGAATAAAGATAGATACATTGGTCAGTGGATCGAAAGGAGGGTTAAGAAATAGACCCTCACCTCTAGGTCAATTAATTTTTCATAAGCCTACCAAGTCCCTTTTCTGGGTCAAAACAGTCTAATCAATAAAGGTACAGGGAGAACTGGATATCCATAACCAAAAGCATGAGAGAGGACCCCTATCTCACTCCCTCTACAAGAATCGACTCAAAATGGATCAAAGGCCTTAACATAAAAGCCAGGACAACAAAACTCTTGGAAGGTAATATAGGGAAACATCTACAAGACCGTGTAGTAGGTGGGGGTCTCTTAAACCTACACCCAAAGCACAAGCAACAACAACAAAAAAAACTAGATAAATGGGGCCTCCTCAAAATTAAGCACTTCTGCACCTCAAGGGACTTTGTGAAGAGGGTAATAAGGCAGCCTATTCAATGGGAGAAAATATTTGGAAATCACACATCCGACAGGTTCTAATATCCATGATATATAAAGAGATCCTACACCTCAACAACATACAAAGACAAACAACTCAATTTAAAAATGAGCAAAAGACCTGAACAGACATTCATCTAAAGAAGGAGTACAAATGGCAAAAAAAAAACAACACATGAAAATATGTTCACCATCACTGGCTATTAGGGAAATGCAAATCAAAACTACAATGAGATATCTTTTCACACCTACTAGAATGGGCACTATTAACAAAAGGTTGGAAAGGATGTGGAGATAGGAATGCTTATTCACTGCTAGGAGGAATGTAGAATGGCACAGCCACTGCGGAAATCTATCTGGCATTTCCTAAGGAAGTTAGATACAGATGTACCATGTGACCTCACAATACCACTGCTAGGTACATACCCAGAAGAACTGAGAGCAGGGACACGAACTGACATCTGTACACCGATGTTCAGAGCAGCATTATTCACAATTGCCAAGAGATGGAAACAACCTCAGGTATCCACCAACTGACTATGGATAAACAAACCATGGTATATACACAAGATAGAATATTATTCGATAAACAAACCATGGTATATACACAAGATAGAATATTATTCGGCTGTAAGAAAAAATGAAGTCGTGCAGCATATGACAATGTGGATGAACCTGGAGGACATTATGTTGAGTGAAGCAAGCCAGACACAAATATTGTATGATATTGTTACTATGAACGAAATATAATGAGCAAACTAATGGAGTTAATAGCTAGAATATAAGTCACCAGAGAAAAGAATGTGGTTAGAGAATAGAAAGCTGAGGTTTAATCTGTTCAGAATTGGTACAAGGTTGTTTGTAAATGTTTGGAAAGGAATAGAAATGGTGAAAGAACATCACAGGATTGTAATTAGTAGCACTAACATACAGGTATAATAGTGGTTTGGTTTTTTGTTGTTTTTCTTTTCTTTTTGGAGTAATGAAAATGCTCAATATGGATTGAAGTTATGAATGCACAACTCAGTGATTATGCCAAATGACACTGATTGTACACTTGAGATAAATTATATGGTTTATGAACAAAAAAAAAATAATAGGGTCGGCTGGGGAAAAATGCACCAAATGTAAGGTAAGGACTATAGCTGGTAGTAATACTTTAACAACGCTCTTTCATAATGTGTCACAGATGTTTCAGAACCATGCAAGGTATTTGTGGTGGGGTGATGTATGGGAGCCCTGTATGATGTTTGTTTTGTAAGTTCACAACTTTTAGTATTTTCTTATTGTTTATGTATGTTCATGTATGAATGATATACTTCAATAAATTGTTTTTAAAATGAAAAAATATTATAAGCTACCTAATTGTTTTGAATTCATTTACATACATGGCAAAATAAATTTTACACAATATATAATGTTTGGTGATAACCACAAAATGAAAAATATCTGGGACTCTGAAGTCTTTTCTTTTCTTGTATAATACATACAAAGAAATAAAGGTGCTAATGAAATTAGAATTGGCTTATCTAACCAAGTTTGTAACCCAGATACGCTAGAAATCCTCCAGTTTCTTGTTGAGGACTTGAGGTACCTTGAGATGATCAAATGACAGTTGTGCAATTTGGTCCAATCTGATCTTAAGGCAACGTCTCAGGTTGGATTAGATTAGTGTCTGTAGAAGGAACCAGAAAGTAACTTTCCAACGTTACCTACATGTTGGGAAGAATTCAGGATATAATGCTCTGGACACCCAAGTAGAAGAAGTAAATTGAAAATGAAGCAGTACAGAGGTATTTCGATGTTCTCTCCTCTCCTTCTTCGGATTTGAATTAGCAATGCCAACTGCAAAAATTAACAATGTTTTATCAGCACTGTAAAGGGACATTAATCTCCAGGTGCTGAGTAGCAAAAAACCTAAGAACTTTCTTTCCAGATGCTTTTAAACTTTTTCTTTTTAATCAAAAGAGAACATTGCTAAGCAAAATCAAATGCAATCCTTGCTTCCTTGGGTCCAGAGCATTTATTTCTTATTTAATTACTATAAATTTTAATGGAAACATAATTCTTGGTACTTTCAAAATCCAGAATTTTACTTAAAATTTGCATACTGTAACGTTTTGAGTAAACAGATAATACAGACACTTAGATATGGATGTGCTCATTAGAGCTTTTATGTTTGGCAATTTTAGGGATAAAAAGCTTTAATTTGTGAGAGGGAAAACTATGTTTTACAATAACACTACCCTCCAATATTTCAGAAGTTCTTCAGAAAATTCATCCCTCAAAAATTTCATTCTATAATATGATATATCTGCATGTATCAGTTTGTCCAAAAACAGTATCTATTTGGAAAGGGCTACCTCAATTTCTAAACCATTTGTTAATTATCTGAAATCATCTTTTCAAGATGATTATGAAAGCATTAAATTCAATGGAACATAAATGTCCATAACATGATGTACCTAAATTTACTTTTTAAGAGATGAAATGTTCAGAATAGAACTTGGATCCACTGGAAAGAAATGGATATAAAATCTGCTTCCACCATAAATCTGAATCACTGATCCTGGAACCTAAAGTAAACCTCACCGGGATTGTTGGGCGTCTTTTGATAATACTCTCTGGCCTAACTTTATTTTGCTCATTTATTTCATTCTATCAAAGCAACTGTATCCATTGTTAGTTTTGGAATCTGTTTGCTTAGTTCACCAGTTTTATGCACAACCAATTCCAAGCTAAACCAACAGCTACATCATTAAGGAAATGCAAAGCAACCTTGGTCATCTGTTGGAAAACCCTTTAACCTTTTATTCCACATTTATTCCTCCTCCATTGAGCAGCTGCACCATGCGCAGAAAGGGCATGGGAGAGGACTAGTGCTGTTTAAAAATCGCTCTTAGGTGAATCTAAAATGATGACTAACCCTGACCATAATGGGGTTTTCTTAAATCAGGCAGCAGCCCCACAAAGACTGTAAAATTGATTTTGAAAAGAAAAGCGTATGGTTAAAGGAGGAGGAGGAAGATGCATATGCTTTAACTTTCTCAAAGGAAGATCTTTTGGATTCCAAACCACTAATGCACAGTGGATGTGCCACAGTTTCTTAGGACAACAACTAGCCAGCACCACGCAAACACTGAAAAGCCATAAATGTACAGGGAAGTAAGTCCCTTGGTCTCTTTCCCCAGCTCCTTCCAGTGTTAACATCTCATAGAACTAGAGTATATCAAGCTGGCAAACTGAGATTGGTGCACTCCGTTCAGTATATCCCGATTTCAACAGTTACATGTGCACGCATTTGAAAGTGTGTGTGTGTGAGTGTGTAGCTCTCTAGGCAACGTGCATTAGCGCTAGGCAATTTTTGTTTTGAGGTAGCAGGGTTGGGGATTGAACCCAGGACCTTGTATGTGGGAAGCCGGCGCTCAACCACTGAGTCACGTCAGCTCCCCTGAATTGGTTTTTGTGTTTGCTTGTTTATTTTGAGGAGGCACCGGGAACCGTACCTGGGACCTCATGTGGAAAGTAGGCGCTCAACTGCTTGAGCCACATCCACTCCTCACTCTATGCAATTTTATCACTTAATAGCTTTGTGTAACCACCACAATCAAGATACTTAATTATACCATCATGACAAGCCTCCTTCGGGCTACCCCTTTAAAATCATACTCTCCTTGCGCCCTTCCCAACCCTAACCCCTGGCAACCACCAATCTGTTCTCCATCTCTGTCATTATGTTATTTTGTGACTGTTACATAAGTGGAATCATGCAAAATGCATCCTTTTGAGGTTGGCATTTCTCTTTGGGCATAATTCCCGCGAGCCTCATCCGAGTCGGTTTGCATGTCAGTGGTTTGCTCCTTTTTCTTCCTGAGTATTAGTCCACGGTCTGGATGTACCACAGTCTGTTTAGCCATTCACCCACTGAAGGACATGTGAGTAGTTTCCAGTTTGGGGCTATTACAAAGAAAGTTGCTATGAACATTTATGTATAAGAGTTTAACTCTCTGGTATATATGCCCAGGAGTATAACCACTGGGCCAGATGGCAAAGTCCATTTTTAGTTTAAAAGGAAATGCCAAGCTATTTTCCAGAGTGGTAGTGTGACTTCACATTACTAAAGTGACACAGGAGTGACTTAGCTTCTCATATTTGGTGTGGTCACCATTCTTTATTTTAATCATCCACTAGGTGTGTGATACCTCATTGCGGTTTTAATTCGTTTCCCTGATGGCTAATGATGTTGACCATCTTTTCATGAGTTTGTTTTGGGGTTTTTTGTTTTGCCATCTGTACATCCTTTCTGGTGAGTTGTCTCTGCACATCTTTTGCCCATTTTCTAATTGGATTTTTTTTTAGTGCTGAGCTTTGAGAGCTCTTTATATGTTCTAGATTCAAGTCCTTTGTCAGATATGTGACTTGCAGATATTTTCTCCCAGTCTGCAAAGTGTCTTTTCATTCTCTTGCCAGGATCTTTCTCAGAGCAAAACTTTCTAATTTTGATGAGGTCCAACTTATCAACTTTTCCCTTCTAAGGATTGTGCTTTGGGAGTCAAATCTAAGAACTCTGCCTAGTCCTAGGTCCTGAAGAATTTCACCTATGTTATTTTTATCTAGAATTTTTATAGTTTTTTGTTTTACACTTAAGCTCATGATCCATTTTTCAGTTGATTCTGCATAAAGCATGAGATTTAGGTTGAAGTTCATTTGCCTGTGGATGTCCAGTTTACTGAAAAGGCTATCCACCCTCCCTTGAATTGCTTTGGCTCCTTTGTGGAGAATTGAGCAAACAGGCGTGGCTCTATTTCTGTGTGTCCATCCTGCCCCACATCACAATGCCTCGCTTACTGTGATTAGGTGGCAGCTTCAGCACCAGGAGGAAGGGTTCCTCCTTCTCTCTTCCTCTTTCTCAGAATTGGTTTTAGTAATGCTAGGGCCTCTTTCCTTTCATGTGAATCTTCGAATAAGCTGGTCTATTTCTACAAAATACTTTGTTGAGATGTGGATGGGAATTGCATTAAGCCTAGAACCAATCTCCTCTGCAGGCTTCCCATCCACGAGCATGATATGTCCCTCCAGGGACTGAGGTCACCATTGGTTTCTTTTTTTCTTTTATTTTTTTTTCAAAGATTTATTTTATTTATTTACTCCCTGCCGCACTACCGCCCCTCGTTGTTTTGTGCTCGCTGTCTGCTCTCTGTGTGTTCTTCTGTGTCTGCTTGTCTTCTCTTTAGGCGGCACCGGGAATCAATCCTGGGATCTTCCGGAGTGGAGAGAGGTGCTCAATCTCTTGTGCTGTCTCAGCTCCCTGGTCTGCTGTGCCTCTTATTGTCTCCCCTCTGTGTCTCTTTTTGTTGCGTCATCTTGCTGCGCCAGCTCTCCTGCGCGGGCCAGTCCTCCACAGGCCAGCTTGCTTTTCACCAGGAGGCCCCGAGAATCGAACCCTGGACCTCCCATATCGTATGAGCCACATCCACTTCCCACCGTTGGTTTCTTTCATCAGCATTTTGTAATTTTTAGCATACAAATCCTAGACGTGTTTTGCTGGATTTAAACAGACACACCTTGGAGATATTGCAGGTTTGTTTCCAAACCACTGCAATAAAGCAGAGATTGCAATAAAGCAAGTCACAAGAATTGTTTGGGTTCCCAGTGCATATAAAAGTTATGTTTATACCATACTGTAGACAATTAGGTGTGCAATGGCATGATGTCCAAAAACAACAACAACGTCTATGCCTTAATTAAAAAGTGACACGGAGACAGGAACTGATCATGCGCTGTTGGAAAAAATAGTGCTGAAAAACTTGCTAGACGCAGGGTTGCCATAAACCTTTGATTTGTAAAATATGCGCTCTCTGAAAAGCGCGATAAAGTGAAGCGCAATAAAACGAGGTATGCCTGTACCTAATTATCTCACTTTCGCTGGAGCAATAGTAGATGGTATTGCATTCTGTATTTCTTTCCAGAGAAATACAACTGATTTTTGCGTGTTGGTAGAATTATTTTTAAATGGATATTCTGTCTAATTTTAGATTTTTCCAACAATTTGGGGCATTTGTCACTTCCCATGGATAATGCAGCAATCAAATAGAATTGACTTTGGACTGAATATCACATACTTTTTGTTCTTTTCATCATTAAAAAACATCAGTGATTAGATTTACAACCTCATCAGATGCATAAAGAGCCCATGCAGTAGACACTGTTGTCTTATGAGGAATTAAAACAGGATTCCTTCCCCGAGAGTTAACGAATCTAAATGGACACCAACCTGGGTAAGCATGTGAAGGACCCACAGAGAAAGCCCTCCAAGCTGAGAAAGAAGCCGCCAAACGGAACAGAAATGAACCCATCTCACGTTGTTGTTTGTTGGCCTCGGTTTCCTTCTATGGAAAGCAGATGGACAAAGTGCCTTTCTCCTCAACACTTAAGTAACTGGCCAAAATGTGGCCATTTTTTGGTATTTAAAATGAAAGAGATTGCTGAGAGAGGAATATTTTATACACAGAAATATTTTAAGGATTTTGAGCATTTTAAAAACAAAACATTCTGTGGTCCATCCACAGCCTTCTTTGATGAGCGTAAAGGTAATCCACGCGTCCCCATACAAGCGTCGCGGGGTTCCATGACTCCTGGACAGTGGAAATGGAGCTTCAGCAGGAAGGTCTTTTAACAGCGGGCTTGAGCCCACGCCAACTGCTGAGTAACAAATGAGATGTCTCCGGCCCTGCCCTTAAAGGAGCCCACAGGCTGATGCCAAGAGGCCCATTGAGGCTTACCATTTAAATTAGTCCAGGTAAAACCAACCTATGATTGTCCCAATTACACTTCTCACTTCAAATCTCGATTCTAAGAGCGTCTGGCCCCTTTAAAATGGAAACATCTCGTAACATCTCGTAAATGTTACCAAGGACCAGATCTACAGTTGCACTGTGATATAATTCCATGTTAATTCCAGACTGATAACAGATTTTTCTTTGAGAGAAAAAGCACACACCTGCACCAATCACATATAGAAGAGAGAACATGGGAAGCGGGTGTGGCTCAATCTATAGAGCTCCCGTTTACCATATGGGAGCCCCGGGGTTCGCTTCCCGGGGCCTCCTTGTGAGGTCAGGCCGGCCCGCGCGGCGCGGTGGGCTGATGCAGCAAGACCTCACAGCAAGGGGGAGATAAGCAGACACAGAAAAAACATACAGCAAATGGACACAGCAAACACAAGCAGCAAGGGGGGGATAAAGAAATAAATCTTTAAAAAAAAAAAAAGAAGAGAGAACATGTAAAATATATCATGAACTTTAAGCTTTCCCTGAAACTAATTTATAAGACCACATGGATAAAAGAGATATGTGAGGCAAGTTGGCCATTTGGAACAGCCGGGCAATAAAAATGCGTCCTATGCAATATACTGTTCACGACATACAAAAGCACCTCCAGAAACATTTTAGACATTCCCTCATTTTCTTAGTGTAAACCTGCTAAATAAGTTAACCACCCTTTACTTTAGGGAATCGAACTTTTTCTAAGATGCCAACACTTTCCCAAAATTCAACGCAAGAGAAATGGGAAACTTCAGATATGCCATGTCCCAAAGACAATTACGACCTTCGGGACGCCAGGGCTTTTTCTATACGCTGGAATTGCTTTCTGAAATCCAGGCGAGGGCAGTAACCCCTAAGGCAGCAATTCTTCACCTGATGACAACGCAGGACACTTTCTGCAGAAATCACGGAACCATGCAATCATGAGCTTGAAATCCACTGGGTCCAGCAACAGCCCAGGAACAGAGGCGCATGGCGCTCTCTGTGAACCCTTCCCAGTAAGGCACGTCCCCCATACCTGAAATGAGGCCATGCCACGGGAAAGAACTCAAGGAGCATCTCGTGAACGAAGGAATTATGAGGACGTTATGCACACTATGACGGAGACCTTCCAAAGTATTTCAAACCTAAGGAAATCGGATTCTTAAAAAATATTTGCTATACTGACAAATCCCCTTTCATTACCTTTTTAAAAGACTTTTTGCTCTGAAATAATAGAATTTGCAAAAGTAGAGCGAGGTCTGGCGTCCCCATCGCCCAGAGTCCAGGAGGTGACAGAGCAGGAAACTCACTGTCACAGGCTGCGGACCTCACGTGCACTTCACCTTTTTTGCATGTGCTCATCTTACTGCCTTTTTATGTCAACAAATACAAATATAAATTGCCACTTTCTCACCTAAAAAGGGGAAAAAAGGCTTACGAGAATTAAAATACTGCAGCATTCAAAAATAGAACAGTTTTCTATCAGTTCTCTGTGACAAGGAACTGCTGAGCAGAAAAAAAGACGAGGTGTTAGCTCGCTTACAACTGTTGTGTCCCCACTGCCCTTGGGCCTTGCCACCCTGGATTTATTATTTGATTCAAAGACAGCAGCATCATATTCCCATCGGGGTTTGCTTCCAGAGAACTGGCCGGACACTGCGCTGACCTGATAAGATAAATGTCTGCCCATGCCTCAGGCTATGTGCAGAGCTGGAGGAAAAGGGGCAGCGGGCAGCGTAAAGCTCAGCAGAAGGGAAAGCCCAGGCCTTCTGGAGCCACAGGTTGCGGGGCCGAGGTCACTTCTCCCCTCTCCTAACTGCAAACTCTCGAACAACTCACTCAACTTCTCTGAACTTCAGCTGCAATGTGAGGAGCATTGCTCTGTCTTGTAACGGGGATTTTGTGGGTGCAAGCTTAGTAACACAGGTGAAGGGGATTTGCAGAGCAGGGCAGAGCTTCTGGAATGCCGAGCCGTGCTGAGTTCTCCCAGCCCTCTGCTGTCCAGCCACGCCACCACGACCAGCTGCCCACAAAATCAGTCCTCACGTGCCCCTTGGACTGACGGAAAGAGCCTGCACTTCCTCCTCCTCCACTTGCAACCCAAACACTTCATTCCCCACAGCCAGGGAACTGCTATCACTTCATTTCCAGCTGTCACAGACAATGATTAATTTCCATCAACCATCATCATAAAAGTTCAAAACAGAAGAGTCCATAAGTCCCATGGCGCCCATTGTGATGGGGTTTTCAAAGGTCGATTCATTCAACAAGTCCCTGGAGCCATCTGTTCATTCACCACACTGGCCGCGCCACCCCCCATTCATTCTGCAGGTTGGGACCAGAGCTCCTGGGTCTGACATCCGACACCTGCCACAGTGAGGCCCCTGCCACCTCCCAGGCTTCTGGCCACCATCCACCAGCACTGTCCCCAGCACCCCCCCACCCCACCCTGCTGTTTACTGTGCTTTCTGAGCCTTGCTGGGCCCCTCGGCACCTTCACCTGGCTTACCTGCCTACTTCTTTAACGAGAGGATAGGACAGTGGTGATGGCAGCACAACGTGAATGTAATTAACACCACTGACTTGATCATTTAAAAGTGGTTAAAGTGGCAATTTTTTTGTTATATATGTTATCACACAATTTTAAAAATATACAATTGAAAAAAAAAAAAAGAGCAGAGGCATGAGAAGGCCTTCTAGGAGGAAGCAGGCAGTACTCAGACATAACCGCGGCATGGGGTTTTGTGCCTGCCCTCTCGCCATCCCATATGCCTATAAAGTTCATTGCCGAGATCTGTTTCAGAAGGAAAGCTGCTCAAGGAGAACATACGCGGGAGCCGAAACGGACGCTGCGCAGCGCCCTTAAATTCACGCCTACCATGAAGCCCAAGTCAATGCCCCATGGCTGCAAGAGCAGGGGTCTGCCTCCTCGGGAGCTCAGAGGTGCAGCCCCTCTGAGGTTCCATCAGGAGAGCCTGTGGTACTGCCCCAGCGCGAGCTCGGGCCGCGAGGCTGCCGCCCCACTGCTCAGCCACAGGGCAAAGACGGAACCCCAACAACAGAATCCTAGACCAAGGCACAGCTTTGTCAAGCACACAGTCTCGCTCCCGGGAGGAGAACTCTGTTATACGAAGACTCTGGTTTGTTTCAAAGTCACGAACACATCCGTCCATCAGAAAATCGTGAAAACTATTTTGAACGACATGTTTCTCACACCAGTAATTTCTGAGACAAAGCAAATCCATTTGCAACAAACCAGTTCCAAGATTTTAAATCTTAGAGCCAACAGTCCAAACACAAAAGCTGTAATTTCTACATGAAGCAGAATTTTAAAAGCTGGCTTTAAAAAATGCAGCTCTTTTTCAGGTTCCCTGTGTGTAAGATGACGTGAACGGGTAAGGGGTGGGAGAGGCAAAACTGTAAACGTGTTCCAGTGCAGTTCGAGTCCCTCTATAAAGTGGCCTGCTGTAACGTGGTAGGTCTGCAGCCCAAAGTGATTTCTTGAGCTTATTATTTGATAAAACTTGTTCCAATACTGAACGTTTTCTTTCTATTTCATCCAGTTCACTCCCACAAAGGAAATTCCTGATCCATGACTACGGACAACAAGCTGCCGTTACTGCTTGGAACAAGGATGCTTTGGCAAAAAAACAAAGCAGAAGGGGTCTCCTGTGACCGCCACTAAAGACAAATCTCTACAACGTCTAAGAAAAATGATTGTGCTAGTTACATTGTAATATGTAAATAAATTCAGTAGAAGATTAAAACTATGCCCCTGCCAGGAGATTAGGGAGAAAATGTCAACAAAGGAAAGATGTTTACATGAGAAGAACATTTAGTTCAACCAACTGGATTACGTAGCCAGTCCACATTACTTACTGTGAGACGCTAGGCATGTAAAGTGACATGATGGTTTCCGGGATATTTACGAGCCGTGAAAGTGAATGCAAGTCTGCATGCATATACGCATTTTTCCAGAGGATAAAGCTTGTCCAAAGGATCCCCAACAACCAAAGATTAAGAACTGCTGATACAGAAAACGCAGGCTCGGGGAGGGAAATCAGGTGGATGTCCTGCAGGCCTCAACAGACGTGGGTTCCACGGGCCAAAGCTGGAAGAAAGTGCATGGAATTGGGGTGGGGGGGGGCATGAGCTGGGGGCATGAGCTGGGGCCAATATTCTGGAAGAGCCTGAATGCGAGGGAGAGTGCAGGACACGGGGTAGTTAGCTCCGCAAGTCCCACAAAGTCTGAGAAATCAGGCTGCCTGAGTTCCAGCCCCGGCACTGCTGCCGCCCCCATGTGAACTTGGACAAGGGTCTTAGCTTCATTTTCTGCGGTAAAACGGTGACATTGATGTCACCTATGCTGGTCGGCTGCTGTGAAGATGAGAGGAGATGATGCATGTGCAGTGCTGGGCTCAGCTCTGTCACTGATACTGCCACCACGATTGCTAAACCAACCCCCAGCAGGTGTGTGGGTGACAGGGGCCCAGTGGGCAGCCGCACTGCTCCTTAGGCCTGACCTGAGAACACCAGGGAGCTCCCAGCCTTTCCTTCCCTGTGTCCCCCCACCTGCTTCAACCTGGGCAGCAAGAGAAAGGTGGGCTGCTCGCTCCCCGAGCTCCACCAATGCCTCCTCCTCCCAGAGAGCCTGCGACGACGTGGGCAGCAGGGAGCGTGAGGCCGGGAGGCTGTCTGTGCTGGCTTTAAGGCGTTGTTCCCATGCTGAGAATCCCACCCTGGTTCCTGGATGAGGTGGAGTTTTAGATCTCTGACCTCTTGTTCCCTCCACATCCAGAGCCACCCGGGCTGCCGCGAGGGGAAACACCACGCCCGGGTCCAAGAAGGGAGCCAAGTTCCCCTCTGCGCGCAGGGTCAGGCGAGCCTCGGTTTCCACTCCATCAGCGCTCGGCAGGGGGACCGGTGCCAGGGAAAGTGAGAAGCACACACCAGGGATTCGAGGAGAGAGGAAACCCTACAGCAAGAAGGGAGCGGAACCCTGGACCGATTCCCCAAAGCGTGCTCCTTCCCCCTTCCCGCCTTGCGCACACCCAGGCTGCCTCCTGCCTCGGGGCATTGGTGGGCAACAGAACAAGGGAGACGCCAGCAAAGGGCATCTGATGCCCCGGCAGGAATGGGGGTGCTGTGGGCAAGGAGGCGGCGGCAGGAGAAAGGCGTGGGCCAGGGCAGTGCGAGGCTCACGTGCACAATGGACGCGCGTGCCGCTGCTCCGTTCCAGGACTGTCTCCAGAAGGTCCGAGCGTTTCCTGAAACCTTCTTCCCGCTACGTTCCCTAAGACAATTTTTATGGTGACAATCGAGAGCTGTGGCAGACCCTGCTCCTTGGCCTGCCCGATAGCCATCTTCCATTTCTTCCTTCCTAACAGCAACAACCCTGCTGTTATCAGGGGGGATAATGGGCATAACTGAAAAACTGCATTTCCTTTTCCCCATGCAGATACAGCCTTTTGCCCCTTGCAAATATAGCCACATGATAGGATTTTGGTCAATGAGATCTAAGTAGAAATTGATGGGGTGGGGGAGCGGGTACTGGGAAATCTTTTTATAAGAAGAGGCGATTCAGATTCAGCTTTACTTACACTTCTTCGTCATTCCTCTTTTTCCTGCCTGGAACCTAAGAATGATGGTGGAGGTGAGGCAGCCACCTTGTGACTATGAGGTGAAAAAGAAATACTAGGGATAGTAGAATAGAAAGACTGGAGCCCATGCTGGCCTTATGAAGCCACCACACTAGCTCTGGACTGTCTACTTCTGGACTTCTCATTAAGTGAGAAAAATAAACACAAGTGTGAATCACTGTTGTTTGGGATCTATTACTTGTAGCTAGATGAAATAGGAGTGCTGAATATATACCACGCCTTGTTCTAAGTAAGTCGTTCACTGAATCTTCTCAATAATCTAAAAGATAGCTACTCTCAGCATCACCAGTTTTTATCTAAGGACACCAAGATACAGGGAATTTAAATAATATATCCCAGATCAGATCACAAAGATTGACTGATGTGAGGTTAGTCGATCTAGCGCCAGGGCTCTGGGAAAGAGTGAGAAAGCCCATACCTGCCCAGGCCTCAGTCTGCAGTGCTGGGAAAACCCTGGGCCCATGAGCTGCAGCCCCATCCCCACAGGCTCCTGTCCAGCCTGGCCAAGAGCCAGCTAGCTCCTGACCTGCAGGCAGTGACCTGACAAAAATTATGCTGTACTGACACAGCCTGTTACATTCAGCTTTAAAGGTTGCTTTGCAGCCCACACTTGTCAGTGTACCCATTCTGTTGGTGAGAATTAGAATTCTACTTATAAACATAACACCACCCCCATCTTCTGTAGTTATGAAAAGACCAAATTTCATGTGAATGGAGGTAGCCAGTTTAAGAAACCACTCTTCGATAAAGAAATTGCCCAAGAAAGCAAGCAACCAAGCCTGGTTCTTAAAATAGCAGTAAGAATCAGGGGTCTGTAAACACAAATCCAAACTGATGTCAACTGACTTGAGACACACAGGCCAAGCTTTGGGAAATACCTATGACCCCTGACATGGCTCCGATGATGTGGAAGCAGATTTAGCATTCCATTCAAACTTAGAGTCCCAGAAAGAACAAATCTAAAGCCTGACATGTTGTCCATTTGAAAAAGAGCAAACCATTTAACACCCTTATACAAAAGTTTTATTTCTTCTCAGTGGTAGTTCTGAAATAAAGGCTGAAGACTTCAGGCAGCCTCTGTCCATTGTAGCACAACTGTGTTACTATTGCACAGTTGCTACCTTATGTTTAAAAAAATTGCAAGCAAGATTCATAAATACAGGATGAGATATTTAAGCTACATCACTATTTCTTGAACCTCAAGATGCTAATCAGTCAACAACAGTTCAAAGGAGACTTCCCCTGCTGAGTAGCAAAACCTTATGGTGGGGGCAGTATAGGCTGGTCTTGATGCTACTGCTTCATGGTATTGCAGATTCCCTAGTTGGGGGAAAAGAGATGGTTAGAAGGAGAGAGAGAAAGAAAAGAGAGAAGGGGAAAGTGTGAGCAGAGCAGAGGAGAGGAGAGTTCAGCCTGTGCCTTCCCAAGTCAGGTATTTGGGTCAACGTTTAGCAAGTCCCAATGCACCAGCAAGTCTAGAGAAACTAGACTGGAGGGCTCACCTGACATTAACCTGAACCCAGAGGGGAGAGGCCAGAACAGGTCCTGCTGGATCTTTGGGATTTTTGAAGCCCGTCTACATTCCCCTCTCCTCCCATCAAGAGTCATGGCCATGGGAATGGACTCTAGGAAAACCGCCTTGTCAGCCAAAACCAGATCAAGAAGTACAATGAATGACCTCAAGTCACCCAAGTCACTGGTGCTGGCTTTGAGCTGGTCAGGGCGCAGAGGCTAATCTGGCATCATCCATCAAGCCACAAGCCAAAAAGGCCCTGAGCTCCCAGGCAGATGTGGGGGGTGGGGGTGGGGGACTACGACACGGCAGCACTGCTAAAGGGAAGGCAGAGGTCCTGCCCTTCAGAAGGTGCCGTGTACTTGGCAGTCAGCAGCTGTGCAGAAAGCAGTAAGCAAAATTGAGGCGGGAAATGCAAGCGCTCAGGTGACCCGGGAGAGACGCTACTAGGAGGGACACCATGCGGCACAGGTATCGGATGGCTGGGTCTTACACACAAGGGAAAATGCTGGCTAATGAGAGAGGGAAAGGGGTCTTCTCAGGCAGTGGGAAGGGGGCAGAGGCAACATGCATGCAAACCCAGGTCTGTGCTTCTGATTGCCACAAGCAGAAGCCTATCTCACAGGGAATAAGATAAACCGCGTTCTCTCACACCCTAATGAAGTCCACTTGACTTTCCAGACTTACTAGGAGGTCCATCCGTCTCTCTGTCTCTGTGTCTGTCTCTCCCACCCAAACCCCCCACCCCCAAGTCATCTGAGACATCAAATCATCAGACACACCTTTCATTCTCTTATCCCTCGATTTATCTATTCTTTCCTCGCTCCCTCCAGTTTGTGTTCATCGTGCAAACAGTTTTCTAGAACAGCGTGAGTCTGCCACGTTGAGTACAGTTGAGAAGAAAAAGTGATGCTTGTGAAACAAAGAGAGAATGAAAAAAAAATTAAGGTACCGGACAGCTATTAGCAAGGCTGACGCAGCTTCTGACTGGGTCAGGAACTCTACAGGATCACAGGGCCCACCTTCACTTGCCCTTGGCCCCCAGCAGAGCCGGCCAGGGTTCAACCCCAGCTGTGCCCGGTGGGGCGGCATAAACTGAAGGGGAGAGAACTTCACCCACGTCCACTGCTGCCCTGCTGCAGCAGCCAGCATCTCCAGGAAGCCATGTGCCCACTCTGGGGCTTTGCCTTTACCACTGGAGACACACAGGCAGAGCAAAGAAGAACTCCTAAAACCAGAAAACACCCATGAGCAAATGCGTCAATTACGGTTCTATTTACGCTTTCATATGGATGTGGTTCTGCATGCCACTACTGAATAAACACTAATTTATAGAAACTTATAATGGGGACTTCTTGAAGAGAAAAGAACAATCCATGCACGTTCTTGGCAATGCTGGAGGAAGAACGCCTGTCAGAAGGTTCTTCCTGATCAAGGCTGGGCGCCAGCCACCCGGGGACGCTGTGCTAAGAGCCCCATGCCCAGGCCACCCCCGGGTGCATTTGCTAAGGCTCCTCCAGCTGACTCGAACACAGCTGACTAAGAACCTAGTGAAGGGAGCGGATGTGGCTCAAGGGGCTGAGCGCCTGCTTCCCACATAGAAGGTCCTGGGTTCAGTTCCCGGTGCCTCCTAAAAACAAAAGAAACAAACAACAAGCAAACAAAAACACCAACTCAGGGGAGCCGATGTGGCTCAGTGGTTGAGCGCCGGCTTCCCACATACAAGGTCCTGGGTTCAATCCCCAGCCCCGGTACCTAAAACAAACAAACAAACAAACAAAAACCCTAGAGAAGAACCTCTGTCTGGCATGGCTTAGAACTCTCTGGGCCATCTGTAGGACACTCAGGAGTGGTTGCATTCAAGTCTAGTGCAATTCAGAGGTGGTGACACTTCTCAAATAAGAAATATACCAGGGAAGCGGATGTGGCTCAGTCGATAGGGCTCCCGTTTACCATATGGGAGGCCCCGGGTTCGTTTCCCGGGGCCTCCTGGTGAAGGCAAGCCAGCCCGCGTGGCGCGGTGAGATGATGCAGCAAGACGTCACAACAAGGGGAGACAAGCAGACACGGAAAAACGCACAGCAAATGGACACAGCGAGCACAAGCAGCAAGGGGGGGATAAATAAATAAATCTTTAAAAAAAAAAGAAAAAGAAAGAAATATACCAGGCAGGGAGCAAAGGGTTGTGGAGAATATCGTTTTCAGACTAGTTGTTTAGGTCACTGCAGAGAAACCACTCACCTGCTTTATACAACCGAGGGGTATAGAGTATCCTGATAACACGATAGAATGTTAAGCTTTTTGGAAACACTTTACAAAAGCCTACAGACATGCACAACACGATCTGCCAGTAGGAATGACCACTCAATTCACCTCCAGGTGAAACGGGGGCCTGGCGTGTGGCACAGGGCTGGTCAATTACCATTCACTCAATTTAATCTCAGTGCTCGGTGCTGAAAGTGCACGTAAGTCATCACCTAAGAGGCTAACATCCCCATCTACGGGTCTTCTCCAGGACGGCTGTTAGCCCCCAGGCAGGGGTCAGGGGGATAGCTCTTGGCACCTCCCACACGGGAAGAGTGAGAAAGAAGACACAGGTTACCTAAAATAATACAATTACAAACGTGTGAGCACTCATTTGTCCATCAAAATGTCCCCAAGATAAATGCTTGTTTACAGGGGCAGCATATAATACTTATTGTGAGAGCTAAAAGCTAGTTAAACGAGAAGTAGAACAAAAATCATTAACTCCAGAGGGATCGATTAAACTAACCAGCCTGAAGATATGCTAGCACAAATGAATTATAGTGATGCAAGATCAATTCATGGTCCAAGAAAACCAAGGAGGTCAAAAGGGTCTGAGAAACGAATGATATGAACTCAAATCACATAAATAATTTTTCAAGCCCATTAATTGAAGGGCAAGAGTGTCTGAACAAGGAGCAATCTGCAGAGCAAATAGACTCAAAACAAACAAAAACAAAACAGCCGTTTGCCCAATGGTCAAGTTTTTAAATGGTGAAAAAGAAACACAACCAAGATACTCTTTACCACCTGCCAAGAAAGAAGATGAGATAACATTTAAGATGCGAAGAAAAGAATCTTTCAGATTTAGGTGAAGAGAAAGAAGAGCTTGAAAGAAAATCTGTACAAACCTTAGAGAAAGGAAATTATCACCCTTTTGAAGACAGAAGAAAAGCATCTCTTGAGCTAAATGTTCTGAACCACTTTGTCAACAAGACCAGCAGTTGAAAAGTTCACACCAAAGCAGAAAGAGACAAATAAGAAAAAAAAAAGCAGAAAGAGTTTATGCAACAGGCTCATGCCTGCTGCCCCCCAAAAAGTCAACGTTAGCACAATGTTATAATTACTTAAATCATTAGTCAATTATTTTAAGAGCGAGGGCTAATAATAGACCTTCACAGAGGATTTCACCACTATAATGATGGACTATGACCGTTAATTCAAAAAGCTACACCCGACATCAGCTCTAGAAAAGAGGTCACGATGGCCATGGCTAATATAAAAGAGGGAGAATTAATTTGAACAATGTTACTACAGATGTTAATGCAAAAAGGGGGGGGGGTGGAAATACAGGCACCTCTCTTTTTGTATATAATGCTACTCTAAAAGCGCTATGGATTGAATCACGTCCCCCACAGAGACATGCTCAAGTGCAGTCCCTGGGCCTGTGGGCGACCTCGTTGGTAAACAGGATCTTTGAAGATGTGTTATTAGTTAAGGTGAAGGCAAACTGGAACAGGAAGGGCTACTCCAGTGTGGCTGGAGCCCTTACAAGCAAGGGAACCTGGATACAGGAGGACACGGATAGGAAGAGAGATGGCCATGTGACAGAGGCAGGGCACGCAAGCCACCCCCAGAATGCTACAGACCTGCCAATACCTTGGTTTTGAACTTCTAGCCCCAAAATCCATGAGACAATAAATTCCTATTGTTTAAACCAAATGGTCCAGGATATTTGTTGTAGCAGCCCTAGTAAATAAAGACAAAAAAGCATGTTGGAAAAACAAACCTCTAACAATAGAACAAATACTCTTGGATTCTGAAGGGAAGGGATCCTAGAACAAAATTAATGAGTTAATTAATTAATTAATTTTTCCCAATTATCCCTCCACCTAGTCCCATCCTCCTTCCACCACAGCAGGGCATGGCAACATTGACTGGTGTCCAGGGTGTGAGACAGTGAAAGACCTGAAACTGAAGCAGGGGAGCTCCCTGCTGCCCTCCCCGCCTGAACCCACAAGACGGGCTCCCATCTCCAAACATCATCCGATGTACTGGGTGCCTAGAGCAAAGGAAAATAGACGGAGACTGGAAGTACAATTCCACCCTGTTCCACACACAAGCCACAGATGGAGAGGAGAGGCTGGGCTGTGGCAGGGAAAACCCACTATAGGAGAAGCCTGTCCTGGCATACCAGCTGGACGCAAAGGAGCTCGTCTGGGGAGAAGGGAGTAGTGAAAAGAAGGAGGGGGTCCTTGGATAGATCAGGCCACCAAGGCATCACCATAAGGCCCACCCTAGAGACAGACATCACTGCTATTAAGAAATCGGAAGACCAAACCTGATAAAACGGTGTTGAAACGATTAAATATACTGCAAATTGTATGAAAGTCAGGACTGCCTAGAAGCATGTATGATTATCTTCCAATTTAGTTCCATGGAAAATCAAAGATTCAAGTCCATCCTAGATACCTAAGAGTGAAGAAAAAAAAATCCACAAAAATCAACTGCATTGCTATACACTAATGATACAGATAGGAGAAACAATAATAAAAAAAAGTAAGCCTATTTCATAAGTAGAGGGGACATTCAGATTCTTGTAAAGGGCAAACTCCTAAGGCCATGAGCAAGCACAAGTCCAGGACAAGACACAGACGCAGAAAAAATGGCGAGGAGCCTGCCCTCCACTTTGCCTTGGGTTGATCTTGATAAGAGGGCTAGCTCTGAAAGAGTACAAGCCAACACAAAGCCAGTTTCAAAGACTTTTTTGCACTGGTTTGTTTGTTTTTTGTTTTTTAGTCCTGGCACTCAAGGAAAGCTCTGTCATATCATTAGCTGGATATAAGCTCAGGGACTAAATCCCAGAATTAACACTTTAAAATATTAAAATGTACAGTGTGCAACAAAAGATTATAAGACAAGGAAGCAAAAAGGTATGGCTCATCCAAAGGAACAAAGTAAAAATTCAGAAACTATCAATGAAGAAGACCAGACTTTGGACATCCTGGAAAAAGACTTTAAAAGAACAATCTTCAATACACTCAAGGAGATGAAGGAAAACATGGAGAAAGAACTAAAGGATATTAGGAAAACAATGAATGAACAATTTGAGAATCTCAATAAAGGAATAGAAATTTTAAAAATGAACCAACCAAACAGAAATACTGGGATTGAAGACCACAGTAACTGGAATAAAAAATTCCCTAGAGGGTTTCAACAGTGTTTGGAGCTGGCAAAAGAAAAAAAAAAAAAATCAGTGTATGCAGAGATAAGACAATTAAAATGATTCAGGCTGAGGAGAAGAAAGAAAGATGAATGTAAAACTATCCTCAATGAACATAATCCTTAATAATTGAAGAAAAATGAAAAAAGTGAACAGAGCCCAAGAGGCCTGTGGGACACCATCAAGGGTACCAATATATGCATTAATTGTACCCCAGAAGAAGGAAAGAAAGGGGCAGAAGGAACATTCAAAAAACAATGGCAGAAAACTCCCTAAATTTTTTTTTTTAAGATTTATTTATTTTATTTATTTATCCCCCCCTTGCTGCTTGTGCTGCTGTGTCCATTCGCTGTGTGTCTTCTCTGTGTCTGCTTATCTCCCCCTTTGCTGTGAGGTCTTGCCGCATCAGCCCACGGCGCCGCACGAGCTGGCCTGCCCTCACAAGGAGGCGCCGGGAAGCGAACCCGGGGCCTCTCA
>JAQZBX010025408.1:0-29567 GCA_029593785.1 Cabassous unicinctus
TAATACAATTTGGTATTTGGTAACAAAGTACACCGTTGTTACTTATTTTTTTTTTAGAATTATGTCAACTCTTGCATATTTGTTATACACTAAATTTAAAATAAGTTAGTTTATTCTCAAAACAAATTTCAGTTAGAGTTTTCAGTCAGATTTAATTTAGGAAGTTCAATTTACAAAGAATTCATATATTTGGAGAATTGAGATTTCTTATCTTGAACATAGATTTTATATGAAGCTTCTTTTATACACTTTAATAATGCTTCACATTTTTTTCTTATACATGTAACATATTTCTTGACAAATTTAGATTTTTTGGATTTTGTTGTCTTATTGTAAATGGTATTTTGGTTTCTATTAATTATCAACTGTCTGCTGTTTGAACATATGTAATATATATGATTTTAAAAATTTTAATAAGGTACAATTTTGATAAACATGTAAGCTGTATAATCACAGCACAATCCAGATATAAACTATTCATTCCTGAAAATATTCTCCTATGCTCTTTTGTATTCAACTCTCTTCCTGCTTCCAGGCCCCTGCTAAACTTGATCTGTTTCTGTCCCTGTATACTTCCCTTTTCTTGAATGTTGTGAAAATTGAATTAAACAGTATATATTGTTTGATATTAGCTGTAAAAAAAAAAGAGAGAGAGAAATAAAAGGACTACAAATAGGAAAGGAAGAAGTAAAACATTCACAATTTACAGATGACAGGGCACTAAATCTAGAAAATCTCAAAATATCCTCAGCAAAGCTGCAAGAACTAATAGATGAATTCAGCAAAATGGCAAGACACAGGATTAAAATGCAAAAATTTGTAGCCTTTCTATACACTACTAATGAACAATCTAAGGAAGAAATCAGGGGAAAAAATTCCCATTTTCAATAGAGAGTAAAAGAATCAAATTTTTAGAATTAAATTTTGCCAAAGACATAAAGGATTTATATTCAGAAAACTACACAACACTGCTAAAAGAAATCAAAGAATACATAAATAAGTGGAAGGATATTTCATATTCATGAATTGGAAACATAAGTATCATTAAGATGTCAATTCTGCCCAAATTTATCTACAGATTTAAGGCAATCCCAATAAAACTTACAAAAACTTTTTTACACTCTTGGAAACGCCAGCTATCAAATTTATTTGGAAGAGTGAGAAATCCCAAATAGTCAAATATATCTTTTAAAAAAGAAGGAAGTTGGAAACCTCTCACTTCCTTATTTTAAAGCTTCTTACCTAGCTACAGAGGTAAAAACAGCGTGAGCAAAGAAAGATAAAATGGATAAATTGGACCTTCTCAAAATTAAACACATTTATGCTCCAAAACACTTTGTTAAGAAGGTGAAAATGCAGCCTATTCAATAGGAGAAAAAATTTGGAAACCACATATCTGATAAGAGTTTGATATCCATGTTATATAAAGAGTAACATAACCCAATAACAAAAAGAGAAGCAACCCAATAGAAAATAAGCCAAAGACATGGACAGACATTTACCCAAAGAGGAAATACAAAAGGTCAAAAATCACATGAAAAAATATTCAACATCACCAGTGACTAGATCAAAACAACACTGGGATAACATTTCACACCTTATAGAATGGCCATTATTAAACAAAAACAGAAAATTACGAGTGCTAGGCAGGATATTGAGAAACAGAAACACTCCTACACTGTTGCTGGAAATGTAAAATGGTGCAGTGTTTGTGGAAGACAGTTTGGCAGTTCCTCAAGAATCTAAATATAGAACTGCCATATGATCCAGCAATCTCATTGCTAGGAAACGATGCAGAAGAACTGAAAGAAACTTGTAAGCAACATATAGTAGGAATATGCTTTTTTATCCATTCTGCCACTATGTATCTTTGACTGTGGAGTTTAATCCATTAACATTAAAGGCAGTACTTCAGCCATTTTGTTCTTTGGATTTTAAATGTCTTTTGTTTTCTGGGGGGAGTTTTTTTGTTTTGTTTTGTTTTGTTTTTTTTTTTTGGCCTATCTTCTTTTATTGTCACCTCTTTTTCTATTACGTTGATCTTTTGTGATGTATCTAACTCATTTCTGTTTCTGTATATTTTTAAATACTTTGTCATTACTTTGGAGTTTATATTACACAACCTATATCTGTAACCTACTAATTTGGAAAAATACCAACTTAGCTTCAATAGCCTGCACATTCTCTCTTTCCATATCCCTGTGTAGCACTTTGGCATTGTTTATGAATTCCAAAACTAGATATTGGATTATGCTTGTAAACTGATATGTTCCTCTCAGCATGATTAAATTATGATTAGGGCTTTGATTGGGCCACATCAGTGAGGTGTTGAGTCCCTGCCCCTTGGTGGGTGGGAGTTCATAAATAAAAGACATGGCAAAGGACAGAGTTGTAGATTTGATGTTGGAGTTTTAATGCTGGAGCCATTAAACACACAGAGGTGCTTGATTGTGAGGAAGGAGAGAAGGCCCTGGGAAAAGAGTTGAGCCATTCACCTGATAGTCTCCAGTTGGCCTTGTGGATAGAAGCAAGCCTGAGCGCAGATAGAGGCAAGGCCCTGGAAGGGAGGAACTCAGGAAGTCTGGGCCCTGGCAGATGTAAGCAGCCATCTTGCTCCAACATGAGGCCATAGACTTTGGTGAGAGAAGTAACTTATGCTTTATAGCCTGGTAACTGTAAGCTTCTACCCCAAATAAATACCCTTTATAAAAAACAAAGAAAATCAGGTCTTTTGCATCACCAACCCTTTGGCTGACTAATACACCCTGTTTCCCTCTTTTTATGTTGTTTTTTTCCCAATTTACTTTATATTTTGCATGTCCATTATAAGGACTCTTATAGGAAATGAATAGTAGATTTGTATATTGAGGATACAGTAGTATTGGGTTTTGCATTTACCTTTAGTTACTCTTACTAATAATCTTCATTTCTTCACACCACTGCAAGCCCCTCTCTCCTTACTTTTCCTTTCAACCTGCAGAACTCCCTTTACTAATTCCTGTAGGACTGGTATTTTGTTGATGAAACCTCTCAGTTTCTATTTGTCTGTGAATATTTTAAATTCTCCCTCATTTTTGAAGGATATTTTTGCCAGATAAAGAATTTTTGCCTAGCATTTTTTTCTTTTAATATTTTAAATATATGATGAGAAATTGAACTTAGTCTTATTGAGACTCCCTTGTGATGAAAAGATTTTCTTTGCTGCTATCAGAATTCTCTGTCTTTGGCATTTGACATTCTGATAGTATGTACAGAATGATCCTGGGAAAACAAATACAAATGGCTCTTAAAAAGTTAAAATAAAATAAAAATTCTTAACTTCAGTCATAAAAGAAATGCAAACTGCACTAAACAGCCATTCATCATCTACCCAGTTGGCCAAGATCAAAATGCCCAATAATATATTGTGTTGTGAATGGAAAGAGATACTCAGATATGAGCCAATGAGAAGGCAAACTGCTTCAAGGTCTTCAGCAGGAAAATCACTATAGCTGTCAATATTACTTCCAGGAATTGATCCTGTAAATACATGTGCACATGTGGAAGTGGTAAATGTGCACAGACACACATTGCAATGCTGCTTGTGATAAATAGCAAAAGATCAGAAACAACTCAAGTGCCCATCCAGAATGGGGTAGTTACATAAATTTTGGAGCATCTTTACAATGGAATATGTTGTCAGTGATAAAAAGAAAGAGGCAGTTCTTTATTATTGAACATAGAATATTCTCCATGATATATTGGTATGTGAAAAAAGTAAAGGGTATATAAAAATAAGTATATGCAGTATGCCAACATTTGTACAAGAAAAAGATAAATAATTCACTTTTGCCTATATACATAAAAGAATACTGGCAATATTGGTGCCTTCCAGTATAGGAACTGGATGACTTGTAAGGGATGAAGAGAAAAGAGGAAGCAATATAAGCACTTCTGTGGCTTATGCTTTGGGTATCATTCAAAAAATAAAATAAAATTGAAAAATAAGAAAAAGTACATAAAATGTACAATAGAACAACAACAACCAAAAGGTAAAGTCAACTGGATCCATGGAGACTGCTTTTGTTGAGAATATAGAAAGGCCCCAAAACAAGGGAGACCAATCATCCAATTTTTCTCCTTTGTTGCTCAAAGCCTGGTTTTTCTTGTGATTGTAGGAACTCCAATTTAGAACTTTAGTCAACAAGAAGAGAAGAAAACGAAGGAGGAGAAGATAGTTTCCCTGAAGACTAAGGCAAACCTTAGGGAAATTTGCCTTAGGAAAACCAGGGAAATAGCCCTATTAGCAAAGGGTTACCAGAACCACCCTTTAATTCAGTTGGCAATAAAACATATAACCTTGAGGTGAACTTCTCCACCAGTTTATAAAACCATAGTACTATACCAATTAGAGATTACCCTCTAATACTATAAGGCTATAAGGCTTCATATCTTTAAAGTTGTGGATTCTTAAGCATACATTCTATGAAAAAAAAACTTCATTCTCAAGAGTATGAGAGTCAAGCAGGTTTATCAGAAAATTGTTTAGCATTAAAATATGTTTGTATGCATATTTGTATATGCATATATATATACATACATATATAAATATATAATAATCAATATATTGCTTTTTATAAAATTTAAGGAAAAAATTCCTTCACTTAAATTCTTTTCCCTACATCTGGCTATATGACTTTATTCTAGTGATATCCATTGCTTATTCTTGCATGCACACTTTTGTTCCCATCTTCCCCCACACATCCCCAAACTATTGCAAATATATCTTAAAGAAATTTTAAAAAGAGTTACTTTGATAATTTTTGTTTGGAAATTTCTTAAAGATACCATATGTTTTATAGAAATCATGATAGATGATCAAGAGCTAGGCATTGTACTGAACAGATTCTGCATTAAACAGAGTCTTCCATTTGTGACATGAATTATATGAGCAAGGGGAGTGAACCAACTTAATTCACTTTTCTGAAAATCCAATCAAGGGACAAAATGGGCTGAGACCACAAGCTATGTGAACACCTGAGAATAGAGCTATTGTCCCTCTGGAGGAGATTCAGACCAAGCAGATGGAAAGGTAGCTACTCTTTTTTTTTTACTTTATTTTGTACATTTAATAATTAAAAATATAAACAATTTAAAAAACTAAAATGTAAAAACAGATGAATAATACATACATTTCTCAAATAAATGTACTGGACACATATAATTTTTTTTTTTAATCAAACAGTATGTTACACAATATATTTGGTTCCTAGTAATGCAATCATACAGTATTTGTCCTTTTGTGTCTGGCTTGCTTCACTCAACATAATGTCCTCCAGGTTCATCCATGTTGTCATATGCTTTACAACTTCATTTCCATTTCTTCTTACAGCTGCATAGTATTCCATTGTTTGAACAGACCACAGTTTATTTCTCCATTCATCTGTTGATGGATACCTGGGTTGCTTCCAAATTTTGGCAATCATGAATAATGTTGCTATGAACATTGGAGTGCAGATATCTGTTTGTGTCACTGCTCTCCGTTCTTCTGAGTATATACCCAGTGGTGGTATAGACAGGTCATGTGGCAAGTCTATCTTCAACTTCTTTAAGAACTGTCAAACAGTCCTCCACAGTGGATGTACAATTCTGCATTCCCACCAACTGTGAAGAAGTGTTCCTATCTCTCCACATCCTCTCCAACAGTTGTAGTTCTCTGTCTCTTTAATAGTGGCCATTCAGAGAAGTGTGAAATTATATCTCATTGTAGTTTTGATTTGCATTTCCCTAATCATGAGTGTTGTTGAGCATTTCTTCATGTGTTTTTTTGCCATTTGTATTTCTTCTTTGGACAAATGTCTATTCAAGTCTTTGGCCCATTTTTGAATTGGGTCATTTGTTTTTTATTGCTCAGTTGTAACATATCTTTATATATCCTGGATATTAAGCCCTTATCAGATATGTGATTTCCAAATATTTTTCCCATTGAGTTAGCTGCCTTTTCACCCTTGCAACAAAGTCCTGAGAGGTACAAAATATTTAATTTTGAGGAGGTCTAATTTATATATTTTTTCTTTTGTTGCATGTGCTTTGGGTGTAAGGTCCAAGAAACCATTACCTACTACAAGGTCTTGAAGATATTTCCCTAAATTTTTCCTAGTAGTTTTATGATCCTGGATTTTATACTTAGATCTTTGATCCATTTAGATTTGATTCTTCCATGGGGGTGAGATAGGGGTCCTTTTTCATTCTTTTGGTTATGGATATCCAGCTCTCCCAACACCAGTTGTTGAAGAGACTGTTTTGTCCCATTAACATGGACTTAGTAGTTTTATCAAAAGCCAGTTGACTGTATAGTTGAGGGGCTACTCCTCTTTAGAAAACTGTTTCATGGAAATCAACTCCAGAATTCCACATCCCAGCTAATGTCTTGGGACAAGATGGTAGATGGTTCTGGAACTTATATTCCTTGGGAAGACTCAGGTCCACGAATTAGAAAAGTTTCTAAACCATATCCTTCAGGCCCTTCCTCTGACCATCAATCTGGTATATTCATTACCTCAATTACATTAGAGACTAAGACAGCAAGCCACTGTCCCCTAGAGGAGTATGTCAATGTGCCTTTTTCATTAATACCCACATAGTATATACTTTTATTTCATTAATGAACAAAGTTTCAACAATTCTTGCTTAGAAGGAATTTTTGAGAGTATCTTTGCTTTTGATGCAGTGACAAGTGAGCATCCTTCTAATTACTGGGTTGTTTATGGTATTAGACATCAGAAAAGTTGATTTGAGTTTTTATTAAGCATGAAGCTTTTAAAATCATGTAAGTTATGGAAAAAGTTGTGATGACCATTAATGATGACTTCACAAGACTGTTATGAAGATTGTGAGGATTAAATGAGACAGACAGGTTAACAGAGTGCCAAGCACTTAGAAAACACTCTATAAATGTTTACTACTAACATTTTTTTGTTGTTGTCATCTTCAACACCCTAAATAAAATAATGTACTTCAAAGTATAGCTGAAATATCTTCTGAGACTGACTCAGTCAAAACTCAAGGCAAACTTTGAGTGTGGAATCTAATGTGATTGTTAAGGGTGGGAACTAAATCACCTCCTTCAGATAGAATTATATGCATTTCTTAGACTTTCCACATATGTCATATTTTCATTCATTCAGGCAAAATCATCATATATTTGACAACAGTTACAATGACTTGTTAACTCATTGTTGGGGTTTTAGGGCTATGATTAATCACAGTGTTAACCTAACACACATCTGCAGTTGCTTCTGATTAAAAGTATATATGAAATATGAGTTACCTCCTGAAAGCCTCCTTGTTGCTCAAATGTGGCCTCTTGCTAAACCAAACTCAGCATATAAGCACACTACTTTTCCCCACCGTGGGACATTACTTCCAGGGATAAACCTCCCTGACAAAAAGGGATTATTGCCAAATACCAACAAGCAATCCATTTGGAAAAATACCTTGACCAAAAGGGGGAAATGGTAAATACAAGTGAGTTTTTATTGCTAAGAGACTTCAAAGTTAGTTGGGAGTTTATTCCAGAGGTTGCACTTATGCATGTCTCATTGGCTACCACAGTAAACAGTGCCTCAAACATCAGGGCTTCTGAGGACTCTAGAGACATGTAGGCACTATAGACAGGGCAGACAATCTCAGTAATTTTGCACTCTGTCAGTGGGCCTTTCTTCAGAATATATGCTCCCTAAATAAAAGAGTTATACTCATTTATAGTTTCCCTACACATCACTCTTCTGGCTCTTGTATTTGAACATATAATTAGCAATATAATTGTTAAATATATGCCCCAGAGACTGAAATCTTTGATCTGTTCATATGCCAGTTGTGCCTTAAAACTCAGTGGGTTGCAACACCTACTTAATAGTTCATTGGATTCTCTCAGGACAGCTAACAAAAGGATGATGATGGACAATGCCCATGCCAGGAAGCAGGGAGTGTCTGCAACTGCAAGCAATGAAGTTCAATCCATCTGCATCATGGGATCTAAGCCCCTTCTCAATCAGTAACAGAGTGGGCATCGCCATCCCAAATTCCTCAAGACTGAAGAGTGAACAAACATTAGGGTATAAAGCAACTATGGGCTAAAGAAGACTTACGATTTTTCAAGAAATGTAAGAACTTTTATCATTGATATAAAAACAGAGGCTACCAGAAGCTCTGAAGGGAGGAAGATGGAAGAATAGGTGCAACATGGGGACATTTTGGGGACCTTGGAATTGTTCTGCATGACATTTCAACAATGGATATAGGACATTATACATTTTGTCAAACCTATAAAATTGTGTGGTGCTAAGTGTAAACTACAATGTAAACTATAGTCCTTGGCTAGTACAATGCTTCAGTATGTGCTCATGAATTGTAACAAATGTACAACACTAATGAAGGATGTTAATGTGAGAAAGTGTGGGAGGGGGAGAGGTGGGGTATATGGGAATCCCCCATATTTTTAATGTTACATTTATGCAATCTAAAACTTCTTTAAAAATAAAAAATTTGTTAAAAAATGAAAATATATATGAAATAAGCTATATTCACTCAGCTATTGGGTATGCTATGATACACACACACACACAAGTCATTCCAACATGTATAACCAGATCAGTCATCTCTTCAGAACTAGTATTTTCCAACCTAAGCTATCCCTGATTTGAGGAATGGTAGGTTGAAGGCAAACAGAAGTTTTCATTTTACAAATGGCATAAATCCAGGAACGGTTTTTTGAAAGGCAAATCCGGGATCATCTGAAATCTAAAGATGATGGTATGAATCCCAAACCTGCCTCCTAGTAGCTGTATGATCTCTGGATAACATTCTCACTAATCCTAATACTGAGATAATAATGCATACTGTCTGTACCTCACACTCTGATCAAGAGGATTATGTGAGATAAAGTAGGTGAAAAAAAAATTTAAATCTCTAAATTTCAGAACAAATAAAATTTGCTGTTTCAATCTCAAAGCAGAGCTACCTGAATTACAATTATAGACCCACCACAGCTCCCATGGGCAAATGGTGGCTCCTGAGAGGCAGCCAGGACAAACAATAAGATCTTCATCAAGCCATGGAGGGTTCTAAGCCTGCTCTTCCACTGAACCCCATAGCAAAAGTCAGCATAGAAAGGGGAGGATGATGGTTCTTAACATTTCAGAGAACTGCATTCAGAAAAACAAGATTTCCTTTTAATGCTTGAAATCCAAAACCAAGGAGAACTTTTTGAGCATAAAAAGGCCACTTAACTTACAATTCCCAGATTTTCCTGTAAAGATGGCAACAAGAAAGAATGTGTTTTATTTTCCTCTCTGGATTGTCACAAGTAAATGGACAAAAGCAAAGACAAGCATAAGTTGTCAAACTATATATTCATAGATATAACCAGAAAACAAAGGTAACAGGAGAAAGAAAAAGTCTCTATTATTCATAGCATTTACCTTGATTTCATTTACTGTATATTTTGTGAGTAACTCAATTTGGTGAAGTCATGAACTTATTCTTTTGATTAAGATAAAAAATGTTTCACAAACAAATCCAACATTTCAAATTAGGTTCTACATGACGTTTTTATATAATTGAGATTCAGTTGTTAAAACAAATGTTTTGAGTAAGAGAAAGTACCCAAACCTTGCTCTCCCTCTTCTCCTAATGATATTACACTAAAATAATTAATAATAAATTTCCCAGACATTATAAAATTTAAAACACTTAATTAAAAATAGTATTACTCCCAGAGTAGAAGTAAATATGGATTCCAAAAATCATGTCATATTCGGTAAAGAATATGCCATTCATCATGATTGATTAGTCAGCAAGTAATCAGAAAAATAATAAGGTTCCTCTCCTTCCACCATTTTCTATTTTGATGGAGACAAGAATCTGCTAGAAAGGTATGTTCAATTCTGTTCAACAAATATGTACAGAACCCCCATTATAACCAAGAAAAATGGTAAAGAAATGCAAGGCATTGATCCTACCATGAACCAAATTATAAGCTGACATATCTTCTGTCCAAATATATTTTCCTTCCCCCTGGCAGCCATCAGAGAAATTAGACTTTGATTTCCCTTTGAAAGGGCAAGGTGAAAAAGGAATGATTGTGTGTAAGAGGATTTTGGAGGTGGTCCTATAAAGAATAGTAAACAGAGTTGGTGATGAGCTAAGTAAAGAAGCAGAGAGGAAAAGATGAGTGGAAGAGTAAATTTGAAATGAGAAAAAGCAAGATTGCAATGCTCTTCGGAGACTAACTTGTGATTAAGTGGTATGTATACTTGAATAGGTGTGTGGATAAAGGAGAATAAGTAGATGGGGGATAGAGATAGGACAAAGGCAGAAGCATGTGATTTTCCTGCATGTTGGATGGATGACAGGAATGTCCCCACATTCTGCTTCTCTACTAGCTGGTTCCAGAGGCCAGTGATGACTACACCAGCGATCTTGTCTTTGACTCCTGTCTTTATTCCCTATGGAGATCAGTACCTCCTCATAGAGGGCAGCCTACTAAATGATAGGGCCTCCATTTATCATATCTTTTGCTGAGAAAAAGGGCATTCAAGCAAGAGTACACCAGGTCCTTCCAAAGTGGAAGGAAAGCAAGCCACCAATCAGGTAATGCTGAGAATGGGGACAGATCTCAGAATGAATGTTCCCTCTCAGATCATCACTCAAAGAATTCTCTGGCACATCCACTTTGCATCTTCTTTGCCAGAAGATTCAAAGTGTGTGCACATTCTACTTTGAGTAATGAACCTATTGACTACTCTGAGTTCAAACTGTGAGCACTGGGAAGCAAAGCTCTGAACCTACACTCATGACAGATAACTTGGGTTTAAATCAATTAGTAGAGTCTACAATAAAATGTATCTGCCACAACTGAATCTTAAAATCTGCCCTACCATTCATACTACCTCAAAGCTGCCTGAAATGATTCACTCACCTGAAAGTTATAGACAGGATGGTTATTGCAGCATTTCATCTGCAAAGACACAGACATACCTCAAAATGTATTGATTGAAATGTATATCTATACATACTTTCTCCATTTAAGACTTGGGGACTAAATGTAAATATCTTTTAAATGGGGAAACTTCTTTAAGTTTTAAGCATGCACAAAATATATAAATACATAAAATTAAAATGTATTTATATTTAGAGTGTGTTCTGTACAATAATAATCAGCATATAAATGCTAATGAACTGATGATTTTAAAATTAAAATTAGTTATATTCACAGCTTTCTAAATATTTCCTGACAGTCCTTACCCATAAGAGTATGTTATACACTTATTTGGAGCACTTTTAGTTGTTCTCTAAGGGATCTTAGAGGGAAAGGATTAATATGAATAAGTTGAAAACAACTCAAAAAATAACTTATAATGAAATCATACAAGTAGGTAAGAAAGTCAAGGTGATAGTAAACTAGAGTTACAGTTCCTTCATTGTTAAACTGGCTGTGTGATCTGGGACTAATCCTTTAAGGTCTCTCAATTGTAATTTCTTTATCACTAGAATGACAGGGAGATAAAAGTGACACGGGATAGGAGTGAAGCAAATTTTTCTAAAGCACCTTCTAGTTCTAACATTCAGGGTATTTATAAAAATACAATGACGTTTTAGAATCTTTGTTATAAGCAGCCTGAACAATGCTTCCACTGATCTCACCTACCAGTATTCAAGACATTGAGTAATTCTTTTCTGCTGAGCAGGGGCTGGATCTTGTGACTCACTTCTAATGAACAGAATATGGAAAAATCTAATATGAGATATTACTTCTGAAATTAGTTTGCAAAAAGACAGTGGTTTCCAATTTTCTCTCTCTCCCTCTCACTTCCACATGCTTAGGGAAGCCATATTGTGAGCTGCTTCTTGAAGAGGTAAGCAACAGAGAAGAGGCAATGACTAACAACCAGCAAGGATTTAAAGCCCCCAGAAGGAGTTCAATTGAAGGCCATGACTTGAAACAGAACACAGCCCACCTTGTTATGTATGGGACAGGGTTCTCTAGTCTCAAGACACTAAGATAAGATCTGGTAAGAGCCTGGTGGAGAAGCATTCTGTGCTTCAAGGAGTGTATCTGGTATATGTCAGATAAGGATTAACAAGGTCTGTTATGTGCAGGAATATAAGGAGAACTGAACCATTAACCCTAGAGATTTGTTGACTTTAATAATGTGTAACCCATCAATTATCTATTACCTTTGCACATGCACGCACTTATTTTCTTTGTTCTAAAAATAAATAAAAACCATGATGTTCTTTGCAGTGGGACACTCCTCCCCTTGGATGGAGGTTCCCATGACCCTGGCTATTTCTTGTTTCTTTCTCATCTGTGGCACCATTTTCATGGACCTAGTTCCTGAACATCAACATTTGGTGCCTGAACAGGGACCTGAAAATTCATCTTTTCTTTCGGTCAGTGCGCAGCGGTCCAAGGAGCTCCTGATGAGCGGTTTTTAAAAGAGTAAGTTACATCATTGGGATCATCAGGGAAATGGGGAATCAGCAGTCAAATTTTGAAGAGTACTCTACAGTGTGAAAAACTTTATTAAAAAGCACTGCTGTAAATATTAAAATCTTCGCTTTTGAGGAACTTATTTCTCTTGTACAGAAACATTGGTATTGGTATTGGTATTGGTTTCAGCCACAAGGACAGAATATTTTAAATCTGAAACAATGGAAGTTAGTCACGAAAGCTTTAAAAAGGGCTTATCAAAAGGGAAAGATAATTCCCATGCATGCATGGTCTTTATGTAGCCTTAATTCTGTTGCTCTTGAACCATTACAATAAGATGAAAATGAAGATAATAAACAGGATACTGCTATCGCTGGACCAATAGCAGAATAAACTGATGTTGATTTTAATGAAAACATATATGAAAAAATTCATGAACAGCCAAAAACAGATGAACTCATTTCTAATAAAAGGGAAGAAAAGAAAAAGGGAGTTTTTGAAGCTTTTCCAGTGGTCATTAGGCTGTCCGCTCCGAAAGATGATTTATTGTCTTTTGAACCCATGCCTGAGCCTACTAAGGTATCTGCTCATCCATTTTTTTGTGACATTTGATGACCCTCCAAAAGTTTCTGTTTTTGTGCTGGCACCATCCTCTTCAATTATAAAAAGCATAGCACAGGAAAGTAGAGAAGGTGATTCAGAGACTATGCAACTTTTCTCTGGTTTTCCAGTAACAGTTACTCAAATTCTAGTAGATGCTCAAAATCCCCAAGGAGGAGTACAATTTGAGAATGCTCCTATTCCTTTTAAATGTATCAAAGAATTAAAACAAGCATCTACTCAGTATGGAGTAAATTGCTTTAAATGTGGGAAACCAGGTCATATGAAAAAAGATTGGCGAGCCAAAACCAGTGTGAAAACTCCATCTAGCAGCAATAATAGATCAATAACAACTGGTCTGTGTTCGGTATGCCAGAAAGGGTTACACTGGGCCAATGAGTCCCATTCTAGATACAATAACAATGGCAGTCTCATTAATAAGTTGGGAAACTTCCAAGCCAGCCTTGCTCAGGGCACTTGGACAAACAATATGAGCACATTTCCCAGCCTAGCTCAAATCTACTCAGTCAGCAATAGAACAGCTCACTCTGGCATGTAACAGAGCTAAAAGGAGCTACCAAAGGTTGTGCAGATGTCCATCTTCCCTCAGCTGAAACTAATCTTATTACTCCTTCACTGGGTATACAAAAAATAAGGACAGGGCCTATCCCCCAAAATAATGCAGGTTTCATTATGGGCCGTAGCAGTCTTACAACCAAAGGTGTTTTAGTGCAAACAGGGATCATTAACTCCAACTTTGACAGAGAAATTTATGCATCAATACAAACATTAACTCCCTATCAAATTGAATTGGGAGATCATATAGCTCAACTTCTTTTATTACCATAACATAAGCATCAATCTTGGCCTATAAAACATACAGGAGGATTTGGTTCCACTGAGCATAAAGTTTACAGGCAAACAGCAATTGCAGATGAAAGCCCTGAAATTACCCTAAAAATAAATGGAAAGATATTTTTTAGGATAAGTGGATACCAGGGCTGATACCTCTATAACTGCTAAACGATATTGGCCACAAGCTTGGACTTTACAAAAGGTGCCTAAAGTTTTCACTGGCATTGACACAATATCAGATGTTTATCAAAGTATTCAGATATTTAAGGTAGTAGGTCTGGAGGGACAAGAGGCAGCTCTGCAACCTTATGTTGCATATATAGGAACTATTTTATGGGGAAAAGACTTATTATACCAATGGGGAGCTTATTTGAATATTCCTCACCTTTCTGATGCAGTTAAACATCTTATTACTCATATGCAATATGCTCCCCCTTCCCAATGTGAGACATGACTTATGGAGACTACCATAGTTTAGGATATTCAAATTTAGAGTAGAGGATACTCTTGCAAAGGGTTTCACATTACCTTTCAAATGGCTAACAACAAAACCTAACTGGGTTGAACAGAGGCACCTTCCAAAAGAAAAGCTAGAAGCCCTGAAATGATTAGTACATGAACAGTTAATGGCAGGGCATATTGAACCCTCTACTAGTCCATGGAACTCTCCAGTTTTTGTACTTGAAATCTGGCAAATGGTGCATGTTTACTGATTTACATGAAATTAACAAAGCTATTCAACCTATGGGAAATTTACAGCCTGGTTTGCCATCCCCAAATATGATTCTGCAAAATTGGCATATTGTTATTATTGACCTGAAAGTTTGTTTCTTTACTATTCCTCTCAATCCAAATGATAGAGAAAAATTTGCATTTACTATTCCTTCTATTAATCACTCATCTCCTACTGAATGATATTATTGGAAAGTTCTACCTCTGGGAATGATGAACAGTCCTACATTATGTTAATCTTTTGCTCACATTTCATTACAAATTTTTCAAAAACACTTTCCCAAAGCTATGATTATTCATTATGTGGATGATATTCTTTTTGAGACCAGCAAACTTCTGAGCTGTAACAAGTTTTTCAGCTGGCTAAAGAATATCTTCCTCAACAAAGGTTTCAAGTAGCAGAAGAAAGAATTAAAAAACAGGCTCCTTTTCAATATATGAGCCACATTAACAATGGAAATATTATAACTCTGCAAATGGTCCAGTTTTGAACTGATCATTTAGGTACTTTAAATGATTTTGAAAAATTACTGGGTGATATTCATTGGATACGGCCTACTTTAGGAATTCCAACTTATGTCTTAACTAAACTTTTCAATACTCTAACAGGAGACAATGACTTAAGGAGCCCTTGCATTTTGAGCCCAGAAGCAAAAAAGGAGTTAAAATGGTTTGTAAAAAAGAGTACTAAATAGCCAAATAACAAGGATAAATATAAATCTTCCAGTTTCACTTTTAATATTTCCATCTTTCCGTTCCCCTACTGGGATATTTTGGCAAGAGTAGGGCATAATAGAATGGATATTTTTACCCAACAAAGATACAAAAAAACTTCATATTTATCCTGAAAAAATTACAGCAATAATATCAAAAGGCTATAATCGCCCGAGACAGCTTATGGCTAGAGATCTTGATAAAATAATACTGAACCTTACAAAGCAGGAGTTTTCTCAGATCTGGCAGTTCAGTAAATCTTGGCAAGTGGCCTTAGCAGATTTTATTGGAACAATTGATAATCATTTCTGAAATTCAATTTTTTTTTACCATTTTTAAAATGTACTTCATGGATTCTTCCTAAGTTTGTCAAACAACAACCACTCTCTGCTGCACTTACTACACTGATGGCAGCAGTAATGGAAATGCAGGCTATTTAGGCCCCACTACAAAATCTTGGAAAAGCCCTTATTCATCTGCCCAAAAGGTAGAACTAATGGCTGTTGTTCAAATGCTAAGTGATGTCTCTGAGCATTTAAATATTGTGTCTGATTCTGCTTATGTCTGTCACATTGTTTGTCATATAGAAACAGCTCAAATAATTCCCATTTCTGAATTAGAACTTCTTTTCCTACAATTACAAAAGACTGTTCCTGAACAATCTAATCTAATTTACATTACTCATATTCATTCGTATTCTCAACTTCCAGGCCCTATGGCTTCATAAAGTGATTTGGTAGATAAGCTTATTGCTCATACCAAAACTGCTACTGATTATTATAAACTTGCACATACCAATGCTTCTGGCTTATGTCATAAATATCCCTACTTAAAAGTAAAAGAAAGCAAAAAGGTTGTTAAACAATGTCCTACTTGTGGGCCCATAAATGCTCCCACTTTCTCTCCTGAGGTAAATCCCTGTGGAGAACATTCTAATGAAATTTGGCAAATGGATTTTACACATGTGCCCTCTTTTGGCCACCTTCAGTACGTATATGTGACAGTAGACACATTTTCTAATTTTATTTGGCAACTGCTCAAGCTGGTGTAAAGGCCTCACATGTACGTTCTCAGTTATTACATTGTTTTGCTGTAATGGGCCTGCCGGCATAGCTAAAAACTGATAAAGGGCTGGCCTATCTTAGTCAATCTTTCACAAAATTTTGCAGTGACTGTAACATTAAACATGTTACAGGAATTCCATATAACTCCCAAGGACAAGCAGTAGTAGAAAAAAGCAATCACTTACTAAAATTAATGTTGCAAAAACAAAAAAGGGGAAATGGAGAAGAATCTGCTAAAGGCAAACAATCTAAAGCATTGCTTACCTTAAATTTTCTTAATAGACAACAAATTTCTAATACCATAGCAGCAGAAAGACAATGGTAGGTTAATAAAAGGAATGAAAATGAAAAACGTTGACAACCAATATATTGGAAAAATGAAACAACCAATAAATGGGAAAAAGGGGAGGTAAAAATTTGGGTCCGAGGTTTTGCTCTTATCATTACAGAAACAGGAGAATAGCAGTGGATTCCCTCCAGAAGAATCAAGCCTAGAGTTCAAGATGCTGCCAAAACTTATACTATGTACATGGTGGTTTCACATTGGATTAATTATAGGTAAAGTATTAGGTCAAGGTAAGATACCATATCATAATTACACTTATTGGGCATACATTACATAATCACCTCTTATAGAGATGTTAACCTGGGCCGATGAGTCTTACCCAAATTATCTTAATCAATCTCTCCATTTTCTGGGACCTGTAAATTTATGGCTACCCTTAAAGCCAAAAGAAGAAGGGAAATTTATAGGAAATTTAACTTTACCTTTTATAGAATGCCATCTTTGTATTGGACATGGATCCGCATGTATACAACCTCAAAATTGTAGTGTAGGTTTAATAGAGAAAAATCAAACTCGAATTTATATTCTCATTTTCCATTCTTTACCATATAAATCAGAAAATATGGTAAATCTTACATGTCCCTCCCAAACAGATTAGTAAAAGACAAATGGCTTATATGTCATGGTTTTATAGATGCTGTGTTGTTTAATGATTCCTATGGAATTGTAAAGGATCGGGCCCTTATAGGAATGCTGAAGCCTGTTAAAAACACAACCATATCTTGGTTCATTAACAATTCAACCATAACCACTAATGACAGTAATCTTTATTTCTGGAATTTTGGTAATACAGCTTTTGCTAACAGCTCAATAAATTGGATAAATCAAGGAAGATTTATCTCACAACCATGGGACACTAAGCTTAACAAATTTAAAATTATTTGTGGAAATTATATTTGGGAACTGGCCCAATTTTTGAATGGCAAGGCAATAAAACTAATATTACCATTTTAAAATGAAAATCAACTCAATTTCTTGCAGTATGTGTATGAGATCCTATAGTTTTTATCATTAGAAAAGTAACTTTTGGTGAAAGGAATGTTAAATGCTCCAAATGCTCTTTATTTACACGTCTTAAGAATTCATATTTGTAGGAAAATCAAACTCTTTTTATTGCAAGAAGAAGAAGAGGACTATGGTTACCAGTTCGGATGACCAGACATTGGCAACAGTCTCCAGAATCCCAGTTACTGTGGCACTTCCTCAGTCATTATTTAAAAAGAACTAAAAGACTAATTGAACTTTTAATAGCAGGAGTTTTGGGACTGATTGGTATCATAACCACTGGAGCCATCACTGGCACAGCCCTGCATCAAGGAGCAGACTCAACCATATGTTGAGGACTGGCATAAAAAGGCAAGTAAGATGTGGCATAGCCAGTCTCACATTGATATGGAAGTGAATAATCGTATGAATTATCTTGAAACAACTATTATACATATGGGTAATGAAATCTGTAATTTAAACTTGTTAAGAGCTCTTAAATGTGATTGGAATGTATGTTCATTTTGTATTACTCCTTTGCCTTATAATAATAGTGCAAATGATAGGGAAGAAGTAAAAAATCATTTGATTGGACAGAAGCATAATATTTCTTTAGATATTTTAGAATTCAATAAGAAAACATTGAGCATGTCTCAAAATGAATTGAAAAAAGCCCCTGGTGCAGAATTTTTGAATGAATTGTCTGAAAATTTAAATACTATCAATCCATTTCACTGGCGGAAACAAAAAACATTTCAAGTATCATTTTGGATTGGATAAGGAATTATTGTTTTGTGTATTTTAATTGTTTGTATTTTCAAAGGTAGCTTAATAACATATATTCATAGAAAAAATGAAAATTTGAATCAGATAAATGCATTTATGTTAAGAAACTTAGCCATGAAAAACTAATTTTACATTAATTGTGGTAGAAAGTAGTATACTAATAACCCCATGAATTTAATACTAATTATCTATATAAAAGCATACATGTAAGGAACCTGAAGAAGTATAAAATATAAATGAAATTGCCTTCCATGTAAGAGCTCAAAAGCTTGACTAGTGGCCAATGATGGGTAAGATTCTCAGAGGAGGGCAACCTAAGAGAGGCACAGTCACAAGAGTCTATGGAAGAAGAAAAGTGTGACAAGAGGTCACCTTGTATCATCTTATATAATGGTTCCTATGATCTTCACTTAAAAAGTTAATTAATAAAAAAGGGGGAAATGAAGGAATTCAATTAAAGGCCATGACTTGTAACAGAATGCAGGTCGCCTTGGTATGTATGGGACAGGTGTCTCTAGTCTCAAGACACTAAGATAAGATCTAGTACAAGCCTGGTGGAGAAGTATTCTGTGCTTCAAGGAGTGTATCTGGTATATGTCAGATAAGGATTAACAAGGTCTGTTATGTGCAAGAATGTAAGGAGAACTAAACCATTAACCCTAAAGGTTTGCTGACTTTAGTAACATGTAACCCTCATGTATGTATTAGCTTTGCTCATGCATACATGTATTTTCTTTGTTCTAAAGCTAAATAAAAGCTGTGATGTTTCATGCAATGGGACTCTCCTCCCCTTGCATGGAGGGTCCCCTGACCATGGTTATTTCTTGTTTCTTTCTCATCCATCCCACCATTTTCACAGAACTAGTTCCTAAACATCAACAGCTCCCTGTCTGACAACCCAGAAGACAGTGGACCCTGTGAATAACTCCTGAGTGAGCTTGGAAGCAGATCTCCCTAAGGCATACCTTCAGATGAAAGCAGAGTGGCAGCCAACTCCCTCATCACTGCCCTGCCAGAGACCTTGAGGGAGATGCAACCAGCTAAGCAAAGAAACTGTAAGATAATAAATGTCTCTTCTTTCAAGCCACAAGTCTTGGTGTAATATTATCCTTGGAAGACAACTAATACTAGTCACCAAAGCAAGATAATTTCTATTTTGAAAGGGCCAAGAATGAGATCCACAGAACTATAGGGAATGAGGAACTACTCTCTTAAGTAGATAGAAATGTATGCTCAATTCAACTCAACAAGTTCTGATAGCTCCCCAGTTAGAAAAATGGTAAAGAATGCAAAGTATTGTCCTCACTGTGAATTGGCTTATGGACCTTGTGCAGACACAAATGAAGTAAGTAAATATGACATGGATTAGAAGCTCTTTTCCAAAACCCTTTCATCTTCTCCCTGGACACTCAGCTAAATGCACTTTCCATCCTCCTCTGAATGAGGTAGACCCATGTAGTACTTTCAGACATGGCCCATTAACACTCCCACATCTTTACTGTTACCTACTTGATGCAGATGAACATAATGACCTTAAAAGCTCCTGTTGAAAATAAGCAACAATATGGAACTAGCCTGAGGCCTTGAAATATCACTTAAAGGAGAGGAATCTGCTTATAGACAATTATTCTGGGCTTCAGCTTATGAGACATGTATTTTTATTGTCTTAATCCACTGAGATTTGGGATGCTCTCTATTATGGTATCTCGCATTAGTCTAATAAATAAAGCATAGAGCAATAAGACTTTATTTAACGAAATGCTACTATGAATATACTTAATGAGGATACAAGAGTTTGCTGTAATTGGAAACATTGCTGAGTCATGGGTTTTAGTCATTTCTCTCTGATATTAAGTAGTGATGTGACTTTGGACAAGTCACTTAACCTCTCAGGACTAGATGATCTCTGAATAATCTTCCTTCTCTTAAAGTCTACAATTCCAAGTCACTAAGGCTCAAGTTTGATAGTACTGTCAAAAGAGGGGTGGGAAATTTGTAATTAGACTTTCATCTCTAGCTTTTGAAAATGAAGAAGACTTTGCATTTCCCTTTTATACCGTATCATATATATTTTTCCATTATACTATCTTTCTTATTTTTTCATATATACCTTTCACTGGTCACATTTTTCTATAGGTTAAAATTCTTTATCCCCAGAGAGTGTATTTTATTCTTCTTTGTTTCCCCAAACTCTAACACTTGTGTTTTGTATATTAAAGTTTCAAGCAGGAGAGTGAGACAGCATAAGAAGGAGAAGGGAAAATGGTCTCTGAGCAATAAGGTGAGCAAGAGGAGATACTATAGTAGTTCTGGGGTACCACAGGATGTGTGCTGGATACTAACTATCCTGGCAGTTGGCAACTTATTGGGGGAGTAAAGAGGATGTGTTGGACCTGCTTATCCATGAAATTGGCCAGAATGTTGTCCTTTTCAGAAGCATCACAACCTGTTGATGCTGATCAAGGGTAAGAAAGGAAAAATTGGGAAAAAATCCAATAAGTCTTCACAACCTCTCTAACTCAGGTGTGTTTTTTTGTTTTTTGTTTTTTTACAGTTTTTATTACTTCTAGCAAACACAGTAGACACATGGATAAAAGAAATGAATCTTCACATACAGAGTTCATCCTCTTTGGCCCCTTCCCTGGTATGAATCATGCCAACTTCTTTATCACTGCCATCCTTCTGATTTATACATTGTAGCTCTTCCTGGCAATAGCATCCTCATTCTCCTGATCTGGGTGTATTCTCACCTCCACAAGCCCATGTACTTCCTGCTCAGCCAGGTGGCTCTCATGGACCTGATATTAATCTCTAGCACTGTACCCAAGATGGCAACCAACTTCTTTTCAGGGAAGAAAAAAATCACACAAGTGGCCTGTGGTACTCAGATCTTCTTCTTTATGATTTTAGGAATTTCTGAGTGCATCTTAATCACCCTCATGTCCTATGACTGATATGTGGCCATCTGCAAACCTCTGAGATACAGCTTCATTATGAGCCAGAAGGTCTGTCTGCAAATGGTTGTTATCTCCTGGGTTGGGGGTGCCCTTTTATCATTGGCACACACAGCCCACTCATTGCATTTCCCCATCTGTACTTCCAGAGAGATTTTCTATTTCTTCTGTGAGGTCATCGACATCCTAAAATAGTCTGTGAGGACATCTCTGCCTATGAGAAGGCTGTGGTGGTGACAAGCATTTTAGTTCTCATTCCCTTGTGCCTCATTCTGACTTCTTATGCTCTTATTTTCCTCACTGTCTTCCACATGATCTCCCCTGTGGGAAGGAGCAAAGCTGTGACTACCTTCTACTTCCATCTGAGTGTAATAAGCCTAATTTGGTCCAGCCATGCTGGTCTACAGGAGGCCCGGTCCTTACAACAGTCCAAAGATTGACCAGGTTCTATTTATGCTTGGTGCCATCATCACCCCCATGTTGAATCCACTTATCTACAGTCTTAGGAACAAGGAAGTGGTGGGTGCTCTGAAAAAGATGCTGGTATATTGCATGAATTACACTAGAGTTATATGATGTATGTTAATCATTAGCATTTTGGGTTTTTTGTTTGTTTGTTTTTGGGTTTTTTGGTCTAAAGCAGCCCTCCTCAGAGGTGGAAGGTCTCAGCTCTGATCTTGAAATTGCAGGGAGAATGCTGGTTTCATGAAGTCAGTTAGTTTATACTGTATAACTGTATAAATGTAGTTACACAGTTTATGGGAAGCATAAAACTGGTGAAACATATTATCTTCTTTCATGCTTCTTTTGGAATATTAGTACCACACTCATATTGTGGGCCTCTGGGAGTTACACACTCCAAGATAGATGGTGGTTGTGGTGGTAGTGGTGGTGGTGGTGGTGGTGGTAGTGGAGATGGTGGTGATGGTGCTAGTGGTGGTGTTAGTGGAGATGGAGGTCATGGTGGTCATGTTGGAGGTGATAATGTTGGTAGTGGTGGTGATGGTGGTGGTCGTGGTGGTGTAATATGATGATGAAGTTTAACCAAGGAAACTGTATCAAGGTTGCTTTATTCAACCACAAAGCATAATTTCAATCATGTTCAGACCTAGGAAGAAGCCAATTGTCATAAGTCCAGAAATGCTTTAGCTTAAAAAAAAAAATCCTTTAGAAAATACAAAAACTGAGAATTGTTCTTGGTTATGAATCTTTAAAATGAAGAGTCTAGATAAGATTATTTCTAAGGTCTTTTATTGACCTAAACAAAAACCAATTCAATTAAACTATTTTAAATACTCTTTTACTACCTATTTAATTATAGTATAAATTGTCCTTATTACCAAAAAGACTATATATTGAGACTTTTTCAGCTTCACCTTTTTATTTTAAGAATACATAATAATATTGGACTTGATGGAAAAGGAATATTGTTTGTGCCTTTCTGCCATGCAGTTTCACAGGAATAAATATTCACATTTTAACCGAAGGGAAAATAGAGTGAACATAGTTGAATCTATACATGTGGAACTAGTACTGTCATAAGTTCTCACAGTATGAGCATAAATGGACTGCAACTGGACCTAAGGGATTTAATGATTTACTAATAAATTTCATACCATTTTGATTATCCTGGTTGTTTGTTTGAATTAGCACAATGGACAATTATTTAGACAAAGTCATTTAAAAGCCAGAAGGAAAAGAAAGGAATAAGAAGTGAAACCTAGCTAAGACTGAAATGAAGGGATAGAAAGTAGAAGGTGTATTCATATCATTTGTGAAACACTGAAATATAACAGATGATATTTTTAATTCAAAATACATTATTATATGCAAGAAATGTTTTGATCTACAAGATGGATAAGTAGCAAAGTAAAGATTTAATACATTCTCCATATAAATGATTAATAAAAATCATCTGCACAAGGAAGGTATTATGTGCCAAACAATGTATATGGGAGGGAGGGAAGGGGATGGGTATAAGTCAGGAGTCTTTTTGACAGTCACTGAGCACATAAACCCAAGGACATGTGATTTATCCTATAGGCATTTACTCATTTTCCTCAGCATCAACTATCAGATTTGAGCATTTTTATTTTGACAATAAAGCTGAAGTCCTTGCACTTCAGTTTTCTTTCTGATATAACCATTCTATTCATTAAAAATACAAGAAAGGGAGTGGTTTAGAAATATCCCATGCATCAGGTTAAAAACATTCTTAGTCAGTCTAGCATTCTGCTTCAATTTGTTTCAGTAAGGTGCTATCACAATTTGGAGAAGGCCTTATAATGACACCTATTAAGTCTCATTAAGTACAGCAACCAACATGGTAGGACAGTCTTCTACAACTGGGATGGAGCAGAAGGAGTTCACTTGCATAAGACTTGAGTTTAAAATGGAAGTGAGGTCCATAGGTCTTACCTGCTTTTGGAGTACAGTGGCTTCAAACAAACAAAAATTGCTTAAGTACCATCTTCCTCCAAGCCGGAAGAAAATGGGGCTTAAATGTATCATTTTTTAAAAGATAATAAAAGGGAAGGACTTGGAAAGAAAAGTCCCCAAGCAAGGCTCTTATCCACCCATACACTGTTGTTGATGCCAGCTCACAGTACTTGCCAAAAGAGAGCTGTTCTGGTGGATGGAAATCATAATCAACCCAGCAGTTAAGAAAAAGACAAGGTAGCCCCAGCATCCATCAGAGTTCCTTGCGCCTGTTCAAATCTCTTTCCATGCAGACAAAAGTCCTGTCAGAAAAACCACTTCTTCCTGATCTAATTGGAAACCACTCTCTAGAAATAGCTAAAGAAAAAAAAAAATCTTAATAAAGTTATTTAGGGAAGCAGGTGGGGCTCAGTGGATAGATCCCCCATTTACCATATGGGAGGCCCAGGTTCGCGGCCCGGGGCCTCCTTGTGAGGGCAGGCTGGCTCGCGCAGCACCGTGGGCTGATGCGGCAGGACCTCACGGCAGGGGGGAGATAAGCAGACACAGAGAAGACACGCAGTGAATGGACACAGCAGCACAAGCAGCAAGGGGGTGGGATAAATAAAATAAAATAAATAAATCTTTAAAAAAAAAATAAATAAATAAATAAAGTTATTTAGTGCAATCTTGCCACCTAAAGTTCTGAAAATTAGTGAGATGTCTTCAAAAGACAAAAATATAATGGCCTGTGACAGAGTGGGGACAAGATAGAATGTGAAACTTATTATACGCTTTTCTTGGAAAAGAAACTTTTGACATTCTCTAATATAAACTTAACACTCAATAAGTTGGAATATTTGACTCCTTGTCTTTATAATACGCATCGGGTGTTCACTGAAATAAAAAAATATTATTCTTTGCAGAACACTGAAATTGCCATGGGGCCTTTATTGTCCTCTTCCTCTGACATGAAGAATTAGAAGGCCATCATCCTCACTACCAAACCATAATTTATCATTGAATATAGTAATATATTCCCTCCTAAATCTCTGTTCTAGCCCAACAATTTCAGTTCCCTCAGTTGATTCTTTTTTTTCCTCCATGGGTGACTTAGGGGCTAACCTTTGGCCATTTATGTTATGTCCTTCCTCCCTCTCCCATCCCAATACAGTCTTTTATGTTTCAAGATGTACATAAGAAGAGGAAGGAAGATGGCATCAGTTTAGGAGGGCACTTGCTGACTTGCTCTCTGAGGACAGCGGATTGGGGACAGGGTCCTGCCTGGGGGTTTGTGCTGTAGGCACACGGAGCAAGAACCTTTGAGGAAATCTATCTGGAGGGAGCTTGACATTGCTTGGGAGAGATTCATGAGTTTTAACCCTCCCTGTGGTGGTTAACACAAACGGCTGAACCCCATCCTCAGGGAAAAAGGCTAGTTTGAGCCACGACTCCTGCTGGCAACCCGGTGAGAGGGAGCGTTCTCTAAGAGTGAGAGAGTTCTGATGAAGGGTTGAGAGGGATTTCCTTTCTGTGGATTTGGCTGCCTGGAACACCTTGCAGATTTGGGGATCAAAATAGCTGGCTTGAAGCGACACTAGGCTGAGGGGAGTGGTGAATTTGCTGAGGAAGTTGATTTACCTACCTGCCCAGGGATATGCCCCAACCCCTGCGAGGAACCCAGTGAGAGGGAGCATTCTCTGAGAGTGGGAAGGTTGTGACAGAAGGTGGAGGGGGGTTTCATTTCTGTGATTTGGATGCCTGAACCCCCTCATAGCTTTGAGGAGCAGATAAGCTGGTATGAAGCAGTGCCAGGCTGAGGGGAGAAGCGACTCTGCTGAAGAAGCCTGATTTACCGAGCAGCCCAGTGACACTGAGGCTTGGCTCCAGAGGGAGCAGAGTCAGCCAATTTTATCATTATGCACTGACAAGCATCAGAGCTTCAGCTCCCCTGGGGAGGCCATGACATGGGAAGTGATTGATTAGTTTCCATGAGCCTGTTAGGGTCCCCTCAGTGAAGGGGGTGGTATAGAAGAGAACTTCTTTGGGTCCCTTATTTCACCAAAAAAAAAAAAGTCAGTCACTTTGAAAAATAAAAAATGAATTTTTATTTTTAATTTAGTTTAAAAGCTAAAATCTGCCTCAAAACCTGCAGATAGAACCTTGCAGGGCAATTGATTGATGAATACAAGCAGGCTGAGATATTCCACAAGGGCCCAAGATGGAACACTGTTCTTCCTTAGTTTTGTATGACTGCTTCTTCTGTGGTTGTTTGGTTTTTCTTTGTTTATTTGTTATCTCTTGCTTTTCTTTCCTCTTTCCTGCCCCCCTTCTTTTTTCTTTCTTTCTTTTTTTTTTAATTACGTGCTGCTAACTTGTCTCTTCTTTACTGTGCTTCTTTTTCAGTGATTTCTCATTCTCTGTCTATATTGATTTTGCCCCCCAAGCTATCTATTTTCCTTCCTTCATCTTTATGCCTTCTGCTTTCTGTTGTGATTTTTACATACCACCTTTTTTAGTACCCCACAACTTAAAGGAGTCAATTTCTATTCTAGCTATTCTATTTTCTTCTTTTTTAAATTAATATTAACTTTTTCCTTTCAGTGCTTTCTTTACTCTTTCTCTCCCTCCTCATCATTCTAGCATTCTAAATCATTATATATATCTATTCCACTATTTGGTTTCCAAGTCCATTGTAGGTACTCCACTTTTTCCCCTATTACTCTACACTGCCTACATGAGTTAAATATTCACTTCACTAAGTCTTATATGGCCACTCTTCTAACTTTTATCAATATTACTATTATCCTTCTTCCTTTCTCACATCTTTCAATTACTCTGGCCCTAATCTTTTGCCTTCAAGTGAACATAGAAAGAAGCAAGGAAATAAAATAAGAAGAAAATGTGTCAAAGAGAAAAATTAACACACCCACAGAACCACTAGGTAAATAAAACTCCAGAGCAAAGAGAGAAGTGAATCAACTGAATAAATCCATCACGATAAAATGATCATTAGAGGGCAACAAAAAATTACAAACCACACTGAGAAACAGGAAGACAGGGACCAGTCTGATGAACAAACTAAAAACCAGGAAGAGTTGGAGAACATAGAACAACTAATCAAAACTTTCCAAACAAATATCATGGACCAACTTAATGAAGTAAAGGAAGAGATTAAGGATATTAAGTAGACACTGGGAGAACATACTGAAGAAATTGTAAACATACATAAAATGATAAAGGATATTATGGTGATCAATGGTAAAATCCAAGAAATCAAAAAGACACTGGATTCACATAACAGCATATTTGAATAGGCAGAAGAAAGAATTAGTAATGTGGAAGACAATACATCTGAAATGAAACAGATAGCAGAACAGATAGAAAAAATCCAGCAGGGTCTCAGGGATTTACCTGACAATACAAAACACACAAACATACTCATTATGGGTATCCCAGAAGGAGAAGAGAAGGGAAAGGGAACAGAAGGAGTGTTGAAGGAAATAATGGCTGAAAAGTTCCCAATCCTTTTGAGAGAGATGGATGTGCAGATCCAGGAAGCACAGTGCATCCCAAACAGTATAAATCCCAACAGGCCAACTCCAAGACACATAATTGTCAAAAGGTCCAATGCTCAAGAGAAAGAGAAAATACTCAAGGCAGCAAGAGAAAAGAGAACCATCACATATAAGGGAAGCTCAATAAGATCAAGTCCTGATTTCTCATCTGAAACCATGGAGGCAAGAAGACAGTGGTATGACATAGTCAAAGAATTAAAAGAAAAAAAAATTCCAGCAATGAATTCTCTATCCAGCAAAACTGGCATTCAAAAATGATGGGGAGTTCAAAATATTCACAGATAAACAGAAATTAAGAGGGTACGCCAATAAGAATCCTGCACTTCAAGAAGTACTAAAGGAAATTCTACAAGTTCAAAGGAAAGAACAAGGGAGAGAGAGTTGGAGGAGAGTTTAAAAACAACTAAAAAGACAAAAACAGAAACAAAACAACATATGACATTCATTAACCCAAAGAAAATTTGGCTGAAGTAACAAATTCCTTGTGAGTAATAACACTGAATGTTAATGGATTGAATACACCATCAAGAGAAACAGATGGGCAGAATGCATGAAGAAATATGATCCTTCTATATGCTGTCTACAAGAAACCCACCTTCGACCCAAGGATTCAAGGAGGCTGAAAGTGAATGGCTGGAGAAAAATAACCAAAAAAGGGCAGCAGTACCTATCCTAATATCAGACAAAATAGACTTTAAATGCAAAACTATTGTAAGAGACAAAGATGGACACTATATATTAGTAAAAGGGGTAAGCTCTCAGGAAGAGAGAACAATCATAAACATTTATGCACCTAATCGGGGAGCCTCAAAATACATGAGGCAAATTCTGGAAAAACAAAGTGGAGAAATAAATGCCTTTACAATTATAGTGGGGGACTTTAACACACCATTATCATCATTAGACAGAACATATATAAAGAGAATCAATAAAGAAACAAAGAGTCTGAACAATACATTAGAGGACTTAATAGACATATACAGAACACTACACCCATATACAGCAGGATTTACATTCTTCTTGAGTGCACATGGATCATACTCCAAGATAGACCACATTCTAGGCCACAGAACAACTTTCAATGAATTCAGAAAGATTGAAATTATACAAAGTAATTTCTGTGACAACAACACTATCACCACTACTATTAAACATTATCTTAGAAGTACTTGCTTGAGCACTTTGGCAAAATAAAAGGATATAAAAAGCATAGAGATTGGAAAGGAAGAAGTAAAAATATCATTAGTTGCAGATGACATGATCCTATACATAGAAAGCCCTGAGAAATGTACAACAAAGATTCTAGAACTTATAAAGGAGTTCAGTAATGTTGCAGATTATAAAATCAATGCTCAAAAACCAGTAGCATTTCTGTACACCAACAGCAAGCAATCTGAGGAGCAAATCAAGAAAAAAATACCATTTACAATAGTTACTAAAAGATTCAAATACCTAGGAATAAATTACTAAAGATGTAAAGGACTCATAGACAGAAAACTACACAACACTGTTAAAGGAAATCAAAGAACACTTAAATAAATGGGAGAATTTTCCCTGGTCATGCATAAGAAGAATAAACATCATCAAGATGTCTATCCTATCCAAACTAATCTACAGATTTAATGCAATCCCAATAAAAATCAACACTGTATTTTTTAAGGAACTGGAAAAAATAACTACAAAAACTATTTGGAAAGTTAAGAGACCCCGAATTGCCAAAGACATACTGAAAAAGAAAAATGAAGTTGGAGGTATCACACTACCTGACTTTAAAACATACTACACTAGTAAAATCTCTACCCACCTGTCCTATCCTTCAATATGTAAATATACTCTTTCAATTTACCATAGATAATGTCCACATGGGTGATGGCTCACAGCCTACCCTTCTCTCTTTCTTCCTGGTTAGCCTATCTTTCAGTCAGTGGTTCTCAGAAACTGTTATCTTACCTCAATTCAAATCAATGAGGTCATAAACTGTTCTTCCTTCAATGCCTGACTTGCTTCACTCAGCATAAGGTCTTCAAGATTCATCCATGTTATTCCATGTGTTAGCACTTT
>JAQZBX010025409.1:0-29550 GCA_029593785.1 Cabassous unicinctus
GTCCCCAGGGAGCTATATTTTTAAGAGGTATGTGTGTGACGTGTGCTCTTAAGGTGAATGTTTCTTTTCCTCTTGTCCTCCCTGTCATGTTGGGGTCTCAAAGCCTCAGCACATCTGGCGACTGTAGTTGATTCAGCATAATTGATGCGGTCTCATTTCCCACGGCTGATGAGGATTATATCAGCTTGGTTTAACAGTCTCATTTTCTGCTCCCAGTGCACCTTGTTTTAATGCGTTTCAGTTAATGAGGTAGAAGAGAGGATGAGGTGTTACTGTTGATACACAGACAGTGAGCTTGTGCGGAGGGCTCTGGCTCTGTCACAGCCCACGTGGTGGCCCGGGGTGTCCTTCAGGGGTGAGTCCAGGGGAGCAGAGCCACCTTTTGGAACACAGTTTTTCATGGCTAATACAGGTAACGATTATTACCTTATACTTTGCCAAATAGTCTTAACTGGTACTAGTACTTTTTCTAGAAGTGTCTTTAACAGGTAATGATAAACAGATTATAATTTGGGTCAGACCTTGCGATGGAGTAGAGAGAATCAAGCAATCCCCTAAAAGCTTTTTCAAACCTTGCACTCCTGTCACCAACCCCTCACCACCACATGTGCCCCTCCCCAGTAGGAGTCAGTTAATTTGAAGTTATGCAAATAGAAATAATTTCAAAAGTCCAAGAGGGACCAGACCTCTGGGTGTGGACTATTGCTCGTTGGAAATAGGTAATAAGAATGTGTGGCTTTTGTTCCATGAGTCTGAACAGTGCTACTGGTGAGGGTGGGGAGAGGAGGGATTTTATATGAACAGAGGTCTGGCCTAGGGACAGGACTTCGTGCGTGCTCATTTTGGGAAATGAGGCCCAGAGGTGGGGGACCTGTTGGAGTTGAGGTGCAGATGCCCCACCCTCCCTTTTTAGAGCCCTGTGGTGAGCAGGCTGCCGCCTCAGAGCACCCAGGAAACCAAGGCTGGGTGGGTGTTTTGTACATATTCATTTCTCCAGCTTCTGTACGCCTGGGGAGTAACGGGAGCCCCAGGGCTAAACAAAAGGGGCCTTTCCCCCATTGGGACCAACCTAAACCATTTACGACAATGTCTCAACCCCGTCCCCGCGTCCATCTTTCACTTCAGCCCTTTCCTGTTCTCGCTCTGCCTCAACATGCAGTGCCCTAAGTGGTTAAACCTGTGCCAGGCCTTGGCGCGAGGCCAGCCCCGTGGGGCGCTGTGCAGGGTGGTGGGCAGCACCCCAGTGCATCCCGGCTTCCCGGAGGCAGAAGGCAGAGCCGCCATGGGTTTCAGCAGGAATTAAACAATTACCAAGGCTTAGTCCTCCCCACCTTCCGTGGATTGACTCTATAAATTGTCAGCCTGTTGACATTTTAATGCGAATTATGTCATGTGGTATCCCCTTTGATTTCGACATGCCTCAGTTTGTAAATACATGAGCCACTCAAAGGCTTGTGGTTAGCGTTCACCCCCGAGGGCCTCGGGGTTTTTGGTGGGGGAGAGCGCTCTGGAGAGAGCACAGAGCAGGGAGTGTGCCTGGCGCGGCAAGCCTTTTACAGTTCCCAGGGCGCCTCCCAGCGCGGTGGGCTGCGCCGGGGGCCCGCGGCCCCTGCTGCCACGTCCCTCACCTCCCAGCCCCGGCGCGGGCACCTGCAAGGCCATCGCCTTGCATCTAAGTGATGTGGTAGTTTTACTGGGTGCATCGATGGAGGAACATTTCACTAAAGCCACACTGTGTGGCTCTGCAAAGCATGAGGTTGCCTCCCTCCATCCCTGGCCCCCGGAGGAGAAAGGACTTTTCCCAGCTTCAACAGCAAACCAGGAGGCCAGGATAGCATTGCTTGGAGCAGGTGTTTCCCTTGAAAGGACTTGGCTGGCCCAGTGGGAAAATGATTCAGGAAGAAATTCTTGAAGAGAGAATTGATAGGAATTGAGAAACTGTGAAAAAAGAAAGATTAAGAGGAAGGGCTGTTAAGATGGTACTGGGAAAAGGAAGGCTCGTTATTTGTGTGGGAGAGGAAGAAGGGATGGAAGCTTAAAGATTCAGAGTGTTTGGATTCTGAAAGTGAAATTCAGGGGAAGCTTTAGGGAAATAAACTCTCAGAGGGATTTTCCAGTGAGAAAGGTGAGAAGCCCTGTCCCAGGGTGCTCTTCCGGCTCACTCTCCTTAGCACCCTGTATTCTAGCCCCCCATCTCCAGCTTATTTGAGACTCTTCTTAAAATTTAACCCTGGAGGAGCTGGCTTCTCAGTGATCATTTGTGTGTGAAATGTCAGTGCTCAGAAAAGTTAGATTTAGCCATTTTGAGATTTGATGTGTTGTGTGCCAGAGGGGCCTGCCAGGATGATGTCATCTCAAGACCCTAAGAATGGGCCTGGAGTAGGGCAGTTCGCCTCTGCTTTGCACAGAAAGGGCGGGAGCTGGTGGTCTTCCCCCATCTGACTACAGCGGCTCTTCGGTCTGGGTTGGAATTTGGCTGACTTACAAAAATGTCATGGGATCTTTAATGACTATGGGTGGTCGGGACCTATTTCCCACGTGCTGAGTAATTCCGGTTTCATGTGTGAATAATGCCCATATTAAAGCAATTACAGCCATACAAAATCTGTAAAGGAAGAAAGGGCCTCAATACCTGTTGATCAGAGACTCTTTCAGCTCATTAGAGAAAGAGTTTCCAGTGGGTTCTATGTTTTAGCCCATTTTTTAAAAGTTGTAATAGAAATGAGTGTTTGAAAAGTGGAGATGCTGCAGACCTCCCTTCTTTTGCCTCCTCCTTGGATGTATCTGGCCTTTACCACTTAGGGGAGTGTGTTAGCTTCCTAGGGTTGCTATAACAAAGTACTACAAACCGAGTGGCTTAAAACAATAGAAATTGTTTTAGTTTCAGAAGGTCAGCAGGCCAAAATCTAGGAGTTGGTAGGGTTGGTTCCTTTTGGAAGTTTTGAGGGAGACTCTGTTCCATGATTCTTTCCTAGCTTCTGGTGGCTGTCAGCAAACCTTGGGGTCCCTTGGATTGTAGCTGTGGCTCTCCATTCTCTATCTCTGTCCTCACATATGCGGCTCCTCTGTGTCCAAATCCTCGTCTCTTTTCTCTTACTACAAAGACATTAGTCATTGGACATAGGGCCCACCCTAAGCCATCTGACCGCATCTTAACTCCATTTGCAAAGACCCTATTTCCAAATAAGGCCAGATTCTGAGGTTTGGGAGTGGGGGTGGGGCACCGTTCAACTACTCCAGGGAGGGGAGGTGAGTTAGAGGGTGGGTGTGTGTGTGAGTGGGGAGGAGAGGATAAAGGAGCAGAAAGAGAGAAAGAAATCCACTCACACAGTTTCCTTCTGAAACTCTGGGAAGTTATATTGGGTACCTGTCCTCCATCTAGTTAGAGTGTAAACTCTAAGAGCATGTGCAAAATAAAATGACAAGACATTATAACCATGGCCCAAAAGGATATTACTCCCTGCTAATTTTTAAAAAGTTCCGATGGATAAATGTTTTTTCAAAGGAAAACAAATAGTACCTTCCCATGCTTAAAAAATTCATAAAATGTTGTTTGCAATGTGTAGCTTGGTCTCGGTTTCTTACTTTGTCTTTATTGTAGTAAGTGTAAGTTAACTCTTGGAAACGTGCTTTCACCTACAGCTTGAGAACTCTTTTCTGTAAACTGATGTTATATAACTTGCTGGGGAGAGAGGGGAGCAGCTTGGGCCTCTTCTTTCATCTGTCTCTTTCAGAGTGTGTAAAGCCCCTGGTCCCTGCCTGTACTTGGCTGGCATCCATTCCAGCCCCCGGAGGAATTGGTGAGGGAAGGCGTAGGCCAGAAGGTGGTGCTTGGCTTTCCACCCGGATAAATGAGGATGAGTCTAGATGTTTGGAGATTTGAGGGGTAGAGGGATCAACTAATTTGCTTTCATTCCTTTCCCCTTTCTTTCAAACTCATATTCCATAAAAAAATAAAGGCCAGTCACGGCAACATTATTCATTATTCACAATCGCCAAAAGGTGGAAGCAACCCAAGTGCCCATCAACTGGTAAATGGCTAAACAAAATGTGGTGTATACATACAATGGAATATTATTCAACCACGAAAAGGAATGAAGTTCTGATACTTGCTACAAGTATTAGATGAACCTTGGATGAACCTTGAAGACATTATGCTCAGTGAAATGAGCCAGACACAAAAATGACAAATACTGAATGATTCCACTTACATAAGGTATCTAGAACAGGCAAATTTGTAGAGTCTGCAGAAAGTAGATTACCAGGGGTTGGTGGGTTGTAGGGAATGGGGAGTTATTTCTTAATGGATACAGAGTTTCTGTTTGGGATGATGGAAATGTTCTGGAAATCGATAGTGGTGATGATTAAACAATGTTTTGAAGTACTTAATGCCACTCAACTGCAAACTTAAAATTTTTATGTTATGCATATTTTAACACAATAAAAATTGTTTTTTAATAAAAGGCAACTCAAGGTAAAGGAAGGTAATGGAAAAACCAGGTCTGGTAAGATAAAGGTGTCAGTGGGGTGGACAGGGTGCTTCATTTTGGCACAGCTGTTCTAACTGTCATCACCAGGGTCACCCATTCTTGATCAGATGGCACGAGTAGGTGGCATTGATGCTGCAGTTAGGAGGCTGTTTGCTCTGACCGGTGACACACTCATCCCCCCTGAAATTATCTGGCACCCAGAGGCTCTAGAATTCTCTTGCTCTTCCCTAGAGTTAAGATCCTAAAGATGATTTTTTCTCCAACTTTGCAGCAAAAAGTATAGCTAGTTAGCAGAATAACTGACAAGGTAAAAATGCACTTGCCTCACTGTAGCCAAGCTGAACGTGAAACTGTGTTGACAGTGGCTGAGAATTGTTCAAAAGGAAGAAGTGAGCCAGCCTCTAGGCAGCAAGGGAAAGTGGGCAGCCAAGTGACTGATTTCTATAGCACAGCAATGGCTTTGTCTTAACTCCACATTCCAACTTGTTCCAGCCCCAGAGGTTATTTGCACAGCACACAAACAGCAGATTGTACAATGTATACAGGTATCGCCGGCCGTGGCAACTGACCATGAATATGAATGGAACTTGTGTGTGTCTGTTGTAAGACCTTCCCAAACCACCCCGGTTACTGCCTGGACAGAGTTCAGACTTACCAGTGGGTGCCTGAGTAAGAGCCATCTGTGTTCTCACGTCTTGGGTCTGAAAATGCATTTGTATAAAGGGTAGGAGGAGATGGGATTAAAATCCCATAAGAAAGACGTGCCTCCAGAAAGAAAACCCAGGAGGTTAGTGTAATAAGAAGAGGAAAAGGGGGAAGCTAGGGGGAGGCGGGGGATGAATGGGAGAGAGAATGAGAAAGGTTTCTGACAATTAACTAATTCTCCTTGCTCTAACCCATGACAGAATTAATCACACATTAACACACTGACAGCAAAATTAATACCATATGCAAATTCCTAGTGCAGGCTTGGCACTCAACAGCCTGTTGGCTTTTTGAGGCCGGCGTTGTAGTCACTCCCAGCAGCCCATCGGTTGGTGTGGTACCACTCCTCATTGTGCCAAGGGTATCGGGCAACTTCGTGTCTTAAGTGACATCCCATCCGCTGGCTTGAGGCAACTAAGTCAGACACTATAACTAACCCAGCCTTGTTCTTTTCACTGGGTCAGGAATAGAGCTATGGTTAGAACCCTTTGGTGCTAACATACATATTTTTTACTGCCACCGTAGTTTTACCCTCAGTGGATATCCTTGTGGAAAAGCAGTGGTTGGGTTTCTAGAAATATTCGTAGGAAGGAAGAGCGGTAATCAGATTGCACGATCAACTCTCAACTAATTCTAGTTTTAGTTACGAACTACAAAGTGAATTATATTGTGTAGGTTCCAAGAGGTTTTACCTATCGAAACTAACTCTAAAAGAGAAAATGCAAGACTTTCCTTGATGTTTTTTTTAAAAAAAAAAAAACAAAAACAAGAAGAAAGAACGGCATGTTTTATAAGGGTTTGACTGCTTTAACTGTAGTGGCCTGGGGGACGCGTGGGCTAGACATCAGCCAGTGACTAACCCACTTGTGAATCGGCCATCTGTGATCGTTATTAGTTTGACATTTCATGAGTCATAGCATTGTGAACCAGGCGTTATGCAGAACGTCAGGACACGATCCTGCCCGGCGGGTGCGTCATTGAAGCCAGAAGGAGAAGGCAATTCAGAGTAGGATAAAACTGGGCGACTGTTTATTTATGCCATACAATGCAATGAGTATTGGCATTTTCTTAGTGGTGCTGATTTCCTTAGCTTTTTCATTAGCTCCCACTTCATCTACTACCAAGGAGAGGAGACTTGAGATTGATGAGGTCGTGACAATGTTTCTGGGGAAGAAACATTGCTGGCTGTGGATAGTCTTAATTCTTGGACATGCTGGTGCTTCCTTTTTGTTGTGTGTATAAAACCGTCATGGAGACGGGCTGCCTGGTCTAGCTCAGGGCCAGAGAAATTGTGGCCTTGGGAAGTAGTCATCAACCTTATACTTTGGTTTTATAAATGAAGTGAGGAGTTTGAATAAATCAAGGATTGAAGATTTGTGTGTATGTATGGCAGCTTTTACACAGGTGAACATACATATACATACATAGAGAGATACATATAAGTATATACATATACATATTTGTGTGTATATATCTATTTTTAAAGCAGTTTTATTGTGATATATTCACATACCATACAATCTATCCAAAGCGAACAATCAATGGCTTTTAGTATAATCACAGTGTTGTGCATTCATCCCCACAAAAATTTTTTGTGGTGTACTTCTATTTGCTGTAACTTGTGTGCATGGTAGAGTGCCTTAGTTTCTTTTAATTTCATCAGTCCTTATGGTGGCTTTACCGTGTTTGGGCTGTATCTAAAGAGCCTGCTGTGGAATGGACAGAGCAGGAGGCTAGAGGGGGGATTCTTTTCTGGCCCCGGCTCTGACCTGTACCAGCCCTAGACTCTGGATAGGTGCCTTAAGGTCGCCTGTAAAATGGAGCTGTTTGCCTCCCAGGCATGATCTCATGTCTTGGTAGATGTGAAGGAGTGCTAGAGCAATTATCTTATGAATACCTGATCACACAGGGCAATTCCATAGACAAAAACCTGGTAATGGGTGAGCACTTGGAGTAAAAACACACTCCATTAAGCCATACAATGCCCCTGGCCGCACCCAGGCTTAATCTGGCGCTCACTTTTTCTCCAGATCCTATGTTGAAGGTGTCACCCAGATGGATGGCCTTGCGGTACATCTGAGGCCAGCTTTAGACTGGTAGCTCTTGCCTCTGTGCACCTTGGGGTAGGGACCTTCTCTGGATTGTCACAACTCTTGCTTGCATTCTGTGGCATACTGGCTTCTGGGTGATGGACTTAGGCTGATGGAGAAAGGAACGGGTGGCAGCGTCCAAAGGAAAGGTCATTTCCTGAGACCAGTGACATAGAGCGGGCCTCCGGTCCCAGTGGAGCTGTGGGGAGGATGATGGGGCACTAAAGCCAGCTCTGAGAGGGTGTGTTGAAATAGCTGTAGGGGGAAGACTTAGGGTGGCATTGCCTGTGATTAAAGTCCTCAGAAAGACAGGTGTCCACTTTCTGGTTGTCGCATCCCTGAAATGTGGAAGTGTAGGCCGTTGCTTGTCTTCCTCGGTGCCAGGATGTCAGTTCCCAGCTGCAGCTGGGTTCTGCAGATGCACAGAGCTGAGTAGCTAGTCCTGAAAGATGCCTGCCGGTGGTTCCCGTGGTTCTGGCACCGTCTGACAGGGGCTTCTGAGTGCCTCCATGTCCTGCTGGGACCCAGCCCGGCTTCAGTTTTGCATCTGTGTGTGTGTGTGTGTGTGTGGCCATTTAAATTTTTCCCTGGATGGCCTTGCCTGGGATACTACAGCCTGCTGCCAGCGAGGGTTGCTAGGAAACCAGCAGAGGCCTGTCTTCTCCTTGCTCAGGACAGGGCCCCAGCCAGCTTCCCAGGGCTTGAAACTAGCGTGCATCACGAGGAGCACGAGAGCTGAGCCAAGCACACCCCACACCCCTTGCTCTCTGCCCTGTTCCTTTCCCTCAAGACACCTTGACTCCTTTTTGCACATGCAGTGGCTGTCGGCCCCACAGAATTATTCAGAGGAGGATATGCCTGTCATGTTAGGCCCAAGATGCCTTTAAACAAGGAGTGAGGGTAGCCCCAAATCCAAATGAAAATGACATGCCCTCTAATTTCCCCCCTACGATCATTCTAGGATCACATCTTAGCAGACCAAATTCTTATTCTGTCTCAGCACCTCCCCTCCCCCACCCCCCGCCCTGGATGCTTTCCCCATATATCCCACATATCCCAGTGCCTTCTGCCTTTTGAAGAAAAGAAAAACTGGACACACTTTTGGCCAAGTGTGTCCTGGAAGGTAGACCCAGGATTGCACTTGTGTGAAGAACTTGTCCAGGTTTCTAGAAGCTGCCCCTTCTAGAAGCTTTGTAGATTACATTGCCCTGTTGCCTTCCACACGATCTAAGCGTAATGGTAGGGCAGGGTAGTGAAGAGGCAGAAGAATGGCTGTGCCTTCTGTGGAGATGTTCCCTCTGGGTTTTTTGATTTGTTCAAAAACCTAAGAAAGTTTTCTTTCATTTGGGGAAACTGGTCTGCAGGTTATTTACACAGGCAGTTTTCCCAAAATGCTTATTTTATCTAGATTGCATTCCTAATTAGGAGGGAATACAAGGGTTTCTGTGTCCTGTTATGTATGTAGATTAGTTTAACTTTTCTGGTGACACTTACCAAACCTTAGAGTGGGTTTATTTTTTGATGGGGCAGTCTGACCTCTGGGTATTTATATTTAATGTGTGTAGAATGCTCTTCATCACAGCATTGTTTATTCCAGTTAAAAATTAAAAGTTGGTAAGCTGTTCAGTTGGGCTGGTTAAATAAATTATAGCATGTCCTTGCTGTGGACCATGATGCAGCTGTTAAGAATGATGAGGTATATATATTTTTGTAGTGGGAAAGATGACCTCAGCACAGTGTGAAATGTTGCATGTATAGATTATCCTATTTATATAACATTGTAGCATACTGTATAGCTATGTAGAGATATCCAGAGGATATTGTTCAGAAATATTTATCTTGGTGATTTTTACTTTCTTTGTTGTTGTTCTACATTGCCTCCTGCTTTTTGTGTGTGTGTGATCATGTATCATTTCTTAAAAAAAAAAAAAAAAAAAATCCAATGATTAAAGATATCACATAATCCAAGGGTTCCCAAACTTGGGTGTGTATCAGAATCACCTGGTGAGCCCTTAATAAAATATGGGTTCTGAGGTCTCGTCTCTGAGAGATTGGTTTTCAAAGTTTGGGTTGGGGAAATAGAAGGAATCTGTGTTTTTAACAAGCTCCTGATACAGCTAGACCTTGAAGGGCTACTGAACTTGATGAAATAATGTCATGTAGAAATACCTCTACACAACAGTCACGGAGAGTGTCTCTGAAAGTTTCCACCTTCTTTATGCAGATGAGTCCACGGACCTCTGATTGTTGGAAAGCCCTCCTTTTATGTCGAGAGGCTGCCTGTTGGCTTGGTTTCCTGTCCTCTATCTGTACCATCATCTATTCCTCTTCCATAAGAAATATCCATAAGAGAGAAATATCCATGAGAGAGAAATATTCCTTGTGATAGTCTTATTTTGGAAAATTTAAATGGTACTGTATTTTGTAACTGGCTTTTTTATTTTTAAAAACTTGGCCATGTGTGATTTTTGACTGTCACTAAATATTTTTCTGCAAGTGATTTTGATAGTTGCATTGTGCATTATTGTGTGAAAGTGCCATGGTTTATTTAGCTAACTGCTCCTCCCACTTTTTTTGTCATGTTGTCCCTGTGTATTGTCTCCTTTCCACTGAGCACACATCCCTAGTGTTTGTAGCTATTCTTCCTTTGCAGTGGTTTCCAAACCCTTACCTCTCCAGGCACCTGCCCCCACGTGTTTGCTTTCTGACTGGTGATGCTACTTGAGGGACACGGTCTCCTTGGTGAGACCTCACTGAAGTTGATTACAGCAAGACTGTCCCTTTCCTTGATGTAGACACCAGATTATGAACTTCTGGTTCTTTTTATTTAAACAGCCACATCAGACCCTTCGTTCCTATCATACTTCTAGTCCACCAGAACCACCAGGGTTTTGTTGTTGCTTTTGTTTTATGGAACTGTCAAATTACACCTGGCCTCCCCTGTCCCCTATACCTGAGGACAAGGCTTGGCATTTATTGCTGTTTTCCTTCATCCTTTTTATTCTATTGTTCTAGTGCATTAGCTGGCTGGCCCTCCCAAAGTTATGACATCTGGAAATGTGACAATGAGGTTGTCATCTTTTTACATATATATATATATATATATTTATGTATTTTTTCTGAGTTTAAAAGTTCTTTGTGTTTGTTGTCAGGACATTTGGAAATGCAGAGAAACACAAAAAAGAAAATCACCGTAATCTTACCACCCAAAGATGGTTTTAATTTTAAACATTTTATTATATGTAATTTTAGTGTTTCCTGCACAGATGTGATATTATTTTGTAGAATTTAAATGATATGTATTTTGTAACTGCTCTTTTTTCAGCTTACCTCTGTGTAATTATAAATACTTTTCTACATAATTTTCTTTTTTTTCTTTTATTATGGTCAAAATATATGTAACAAAATGTGCCATTTTAACCTTTTTTTTAAACTGTACAATTCAGTGGCATTAATTTATAGTCATGATGTTGTGCAACTGTCACCACTGTCTATTTCCGAAAATTTTCATCACCCCAAACAGAAATTCGTAACGTGATTTTTTTTTTTAAATTAGGATTGAACCTGGGACCTCGTACATGCAAACCCGGCACTCAACTGCTGAGCTACACCTGCTCTGCCACAACATGATTTTTTAAAGGTGTATGGTGGACCATTGTATGAAGGTGCCTGCCATCATTTATTTAGCTGTCTTCCTTTTTGGCATTCAGATATATCATTATAATAGTGAAATATAAAACCTTAGTAAATACACAATATAAATAAACAGATAAATTAAAAGAGTTCTTTCTGTACCAAAGACGTTTGTTAAACATGTTTTTGCACTGTTACAGTTCTACCCTAACTTATTATTATCTTTTACTGTTAATTATATGTTTTGAGATTCCAAAGTTTAACATGTTTTATAGCACAATCTTTTCATTTTTGTTTCCTTCCCCTCTGTTAAACTTAGCAATGCCTCCTTCAGGCCAAGATCATGTTCACGTATGTTCCCTTATGGTTCTTTCAGTGGTTCCATGTTTGGACACTTAACTCCATAATCCATTTGGAGTTTATTTAGGAATATGTTGTGAGGCAAGGATCCCTCTACACTTGTTTTTTCTCAGCTGGTTATTCGTCGTGGCCCCTTGACTGAGCAATCTGTCCATCCTTTTCTTTCTGTGGAAGCAATGACACACCATATCACATTCTAAATTTTCATTTGGATCCACTCTAATTGTCTATACTTTCTCTTGCTTCATTAGTTTGCCTTGACTTGGGATGGTACAAAACTGTTTTAATTATTTGAGCTTTGCTCTGCCTGGCATTAAAGTATAATACTTTTCCATCATTCATCTTTTAAAGTTATGTTTTTCATTTCTCTTTTTTTTGCCTGTTCTTATGTGTGACTTTCAGACTCTTTTTGTTGGGTGGATGGGCATGACTTCTGTCTCCATTCATAATCTTGCTAGAAATGTTGGCCGGGAGAGGTCCAATTAGATAATGTATTCTACTGTAGACATTTTCCTCCAGGTTGACTTTGATTCATGATCAGCATTCCTTGGGCCAACATTTCTAAGTACAAAGACACCTTACCATACTGTCATCAGGTCTGCCTATAGCAGATTGTTCTCAAAGATATCACGACAGACAAAATCAAAGGTCATTCATTTCTAATGGCTCCTGATCTCCAGTTCAGCCTTAGTAATAGCAGTAGTACTCACATTATTTGAAAGAAAAAAAAAAAATGGGAAAGAAAAAGAAGTTAGTCTCTTGTTTTATACTTGGTGAACTTATATTTACTTCTAGAGATTTGTTGTTTCTCTATTTTTTCCCTAAGTCCTTACAAACATCTGTTTCATAACTTGAGATTTTTGCCACGTATAATGTTTCAGCGCATAATTTTCAGGTTCTGAACGTCATTAAAAATCAGAAAGTGTGCCCCTTTCCAATGCTATTTTATTTTTTCTGCATGTAGTGAATCATTGAAATGTCCAGAAAGAATACACTGAAATGTTAAGCAGTTCCCTCTAGGGTGGTTGGTGTTGTTTGTGGGTTTTTCCTTCCTTAGCACAGGGCTTAGAACTGTGCGTGGCACATAGTAAACACTCAAATAGTACCTGCAGGTAACAATGCTTTTTTTTTTGCATTTTATAAAGTGCTTATATATGATTTTAAAAGCATACTGAGACTTTGTCTTGAGGGGTGGCATTCTGTTTTCCTAGGCTTGGGTGAAGTGTTTGAGCAGAGGCAGGTCACACTGACCCAGGGCCTCTTAAATTGGGATGATGGCTAACAATGTCCTTCTGTCCCTTGCGTTCTGTGGTTCTGGGTGTTTATGGAAGATCTGCTTTCTCCCCTTCATGTAATGGGATCTATGTGGCATTAGACGAATTTGCATGCCATAGTTCATTATTAGTGTCATTTTAAAAGCAAAATTGTACAGTAGAAACAATTGGAGAACAATCCAAGGCAGTGCTAAATGGAGTAGAAATACGTGCCACATATTTGGAGAAGACAGCGTGGATTGGACTTCCACGAAGGGGGTATTTGTTGCCTCCGGCTCACTTCATCCTTATTCTTTTCTCTGTGGCGAAAGGTAATGGTAAAGGTCAGTACTGTAATTTCAGATTACGCAGGCTCTCTAGGGGCAGGTGGCAGTTCTTATGCAAGCTTTGCCGGTGCCTTTCTTATTTTTCTGGAAGCTCATTTCCTTTTGTCTCTTTGGGGTCAGAATATCAGTTGTGTAACAGTGGGGATTCAGCAGGCCCGCATCTAGGCATATGCAGGTTTAGATCAGGGTGGTGGTGGTGGTGGTGTCGTAGTTCAAGTCCCTCCATTCTGTCCAGGCTCTTGGGGACTTTCTGTCTTGGCAGCATCTCTCCACTGCCAGACAACTAACTCCAGTTCTGGCCTTCTGGACTCTCTGTTTTCCCCCTTTGTTTGCCACAATGAAACCCCAGAATAGTGGAAAAAGTAAATGTTTTCCATGAAGATGGTTCCAGGTTTGCATCTGTGATAAACAGAGGCTGAGATACCAGCGAACTTGATGGTTTGTGGACTTTAAGCATCTTCCATGTCTGTTGATGAATTACCTTGACCATCTCAGGTGTTCTGTGTCCCTTGCCACCTCTATAAAGATAAAGGAGGACTCTGTTCTGTTTGAAATCCCCAGAGCGTCTTGGTTTGGTTGAACCTATTTGGTTGTTGTGGCGGCGGTAGCACCAGAATGCCCCAGCGGGTACATGTCCTCCAAAGAGAAGCCGCTGGCCTGTTTGGCTCTTGACATCATGTCCCAAATCACTCTTTTCTCCAAATTATATTTTACTGCCCTGCAACCTTGGAAGCTGGATAATAGAGTGATAGCAGTGTGATCTCTGGAGCCAGGTGGCCTGAGTTCGAATCCTGTCTCTGCCACTTAATCGCTATAGTAACAAGAGTAAGTTATTTGAGGTCCTCTGTGCCATGTTTCCCACCTGTCGTTTGCAGTTGGTTGTTGTCATGTTGCACTAGCAGATGCATTTTGTTTGTTGTGAGTATCGGTGAGGTCTTCTAGGTGAGTGCTGGGGACCCTGCCTTCCCCTGGTGAAGGGTTTTGCCTCTGTTGGCATTTACTTCACCAAGCGGTCAAGGTAACCTCACCAGCGATTCAGTTGGGGGCCTGTCGCCTACCCCTGGTACAGTGCAGTGAGAGGGGCCACTTCCCCACTGTTGCAGTCTGCACAGGCTTCCCACTAGCCAACATCAGACAAACCCAAATCCAGGGGTGTTCTGCAGATACCTGGCCAGCCTGCTTCAAATGTGTCAAGGTGACGAAGGACGAGGAAAGACTGAGCAACTGTCCCAGGTTGAAGGAGACAGAGGAGACTTGACAACTAACTGCAGCACGGGGTCCCGCATTGGGTCCTGGGACAGAAAAAAAGGCATTAGTGGAGAAACTGGTGAAATCTGAATAAAGTCTGTGGTTGAGTAATAGTGTCGTCTCAGTGCTGATTTCCCAGTTCTGACAAACGTACTAGATGTGAAGACACAAGATGTAACCATTAGGGGAAGCTGGGTGAAGGGCACATGGCAACTCTGCCGTAACACTAAAATGATTTCAAACTAAGAAGTTAAGAAAAGAAAAAAGAAAAGAAACATCATCTCTGCTGGTTTTAAAAACGTTTAATCAGTCGTGAAGAATATGAAGTTAAAAGTGGCAGCCCCACCCCGATGCCTCTTTCTCTCCTGTCGTGCTCCCCAACGGCGGCTGCCGTTAAAGGTTGCTGTTCCTGCCAGACGTGTTTTCGAAGTACATGTAGACATTTTATTAAAATCTTAAATAGCCCCTTTTCTCCCACTCTGATTAAATATGCCTTAGAAGTTTAAAACCTTTTCATTTCAGTGCAGCTTATTTTCCACATTCATTCCTTTCCGGACACATCTTGGCTCTTCCATAAGATTTTTTAAAAGTGGTGTTTGTTTAGCCAGCGCTTAATTTTATTTTCCACTCATACTTCTAACCCATCCAGGTCCCGTTTATATTGCCTCTGCTCTTGCCAGTCTTTGTAAAGCCTCCCAAATTAGCATCATCTGAGAATTTAATTAACTTGCTGTTTACCAACCCTCTCCTTTCAAGATAATTAATGAGGATGTTAAGTGACACTGGACCTGACATGGCTCCCCTGGCACCTGAGCAGGCACCTACCTGCGGGGTTGATATCCCCTCCTTGTTTACCCTCCACCCAACATCTGGGTTGTGGGGCCACACTTGCTCTGTGCAGGTACCCGTGGCAAATGTTTGCTTAAAATCAGGCTTCCCTGTCTCGCCTTTTATCCACTCGTTTTCTGCTTTGTTAATTAAAGAGCCTCATTTTACTTAGACGGGAGTACTTATTTTTTGTGTTATTCCCTAGACAGAGTCTGCATTACTGGGCTTGAAATTAAACTAGCTGAGAGCGTCAGGTGTTACAATTCCCTTTGGTTTCTGGGAACGTGGCAGCATGACATCTCTGTATTTTTCTCCCCACGACTTTCTACCTAATCCAGGAAACTAGAGGTTATCGTGGATCTAGAAAGTCAGCGCCATCCGCTAGAATGTTCTGTGACGATGGAAATGTTCTATAGCTGCATTCTCCGACACAGCAGCTACGAGCTGCATGTGGCTGTTGAGCACTTGAAATGTGGTTAGTGGGACTGAGGAACTGAATTTCTAATTTTATTTAATTTTAATTAATTCAAATTTAAATAGCCACATATGGCTAGTGTCTACAATATTGGACGACCACTATTAGAAATCTTTTATCTGCCTTGGGTTATCTGTGGTGGGTCAGAAACCCACCCTCTTGTGGCTTTCATGCCCTCCTCAGCCCCCTTCTTCTCTGACAGGGAAGTAAACTGATTTCACCATCACACTCAGCAAGCTGTAATTAGGAAGGTAAGTTTTCCGAAGTAAAAAGATGTTACTTTCTAAATCCAAATGTAAATGACTTGGATTATCCGTGTCACTGAGCACTTCATTCATGCAGATAATTGGGAATTGACAGTGTCCTTTTCCCTCAATTACTTCCTGATAGTTTCATATGTTACAACGGGAGAAGCACAGAGCTGTTTTTAAATAGCTATGTTAATGTCCTCATTAGTTTTACCTTTTTTTACCATTTAACAAATATTAACTCCTGTGGCAGAATTAAGTTGGCTTTCCTTAGGAAGCCATATTCCCTCTTACCTCCCTGGTCGCCTGGCTTGGGTGTAGCTTAGCTTTTTGCCTTCTCTCATGTGGTGTGAAACTCTGGCAGACGCACTTCATTTTTCAGGGGGATCTTTGGTCTGGGTTATTCACAGCATAGCACGGCGTGGCATGGCAAACGCCAAACCAGGACATGAAGACCAGGGGTCGACTTCCAGGGCCACCACTTACCAGCCACATCCTCATATTCGTGGCACAGCCCAGGGAGTGCAAACCCAAATGTGTCTGGGGCCACTCAGGTACCATCGTTGAGGGCCTAGTGCCAGACTGGAGAGCACTTGCCCATCTTATCTGGATCCTTGTAGACACGAGGGGCTTTGGAGCCAGTTGACCGCCAGATATCCCCCACCCCCCTTTTTTTTCTTTCTGCTTTCTAATAGAAGCAGGAATTCTAGGTTAAAGACTGCATGTGAAATGGGCAGAATTTAAAATGTTAACCATTAATTAAGAATTTCTTAAAATTCTGAGGGTTATGCTGCCCAGTTGCTGCAGTTTGCTATCTCTGGCTTAACTCTTTTTTTTCTGTCAATAAAACTGCAAAGAAAGGCACCTGCCCCCCTTAGTCTTATAAGGCAGTTGTGAGGGTCACTTGAGCTTTTGAATGGCCAAATCTTTTGAAATCTGTGAAGGGCTAGAAACATGTAAGATGGAATTCCTGAGAAACCATTTTCTCAATTTTTCTAAATCCATGCTTCCTGACCACTCCTTCTTGGATGTCAAGATCGTGGCTAGCATTCTTCTTTTAGGAGATGCTTAGCAAGCAAGAGCATGGCACGTAGGAAGATACACTGATGAAAGTGACCTAAGTTTTCACTTTCTTCTCTCTTGCTCACTGGCTAGTCTCAGCTCCTGGACAGTATGGAGGGAGGCTACTTTTTGTTGCTATTTGTAATACCATCATTGAGTTAGCTAAAAGTTGAATCAATTACAAGTATTGCTAAGCTCTGAATAAATCTATAACCTTTGCCCTTACTTGTCTGGTGTTATTCACCTTGGTCATATAATGAGTTGCAGAACTCAAGAGTGAGTCCCAGTGACTGCAGAACACACTTAGGTGCAAGCTCTTAGGTTTGAAAGTCTGAGAACAGGGGATGGAGTTTCATTGTTCTGGAGTCATTTCATAATTCAGGGCTTAAAGGTCTTTAAATTACTGTTGGCCTGCAGTTTGAAGCAGCTTATTTTTATGTGACACTTGCAAGCCTGGCTTTTGCTGGAGTTGGAAAAAACTTATTTTGGATAGCAAAGTGTGTGTGTGTGTGTGTGTGTGTGTGTGTTTCGTCCCCTCTTTATTGAGAGCAGGCACACAGTATTCCAAATGACTAAGTAAGGTTTTCACAAAATTTTACATCAGGGGTCGGCAAACCATGGCTGGAGAGTGGAATCCAGCTGTCTCCCTGTTTCTGTAAGTAAAGATGTATTGGAACATGTCTATGCCGATTCCTTACATATCATCCCTGGCTCCTTTTGCATTGTGATGGCAGAGTTGAGTAGCTGCCATGGAGACAGTATGGTCCACCAAGCCTGGGGTACTTACCGTCTGGTCCTTTACAGAAAAAAAGTTTGCTGACTCTTGGTCTAGATGATGGAAGAGTGTCTTGTAAGAGGCTGTGTTTTTGTGACTTCTTGGGAACCTGCGGACAAGAAATTATTCTACTCAAACCATCCTTTTAAAAATGCAGTTTTTGTCAGCTCTGGTTTACTTCTGTGACTTTAGGAATTTGCTTATTAGCTATTGAATGCCATGACCCTGGTTTCGTGGTAACTAAGCCTGCATCCGCTTCTCACTCAGGTCTGCTAGTCATTTTATCCAGTAGACTGAGTAGCTTTCAGCGTTTCTAAGGTAGGACACTGCTCATTGGTAGATGTATTCAGCCTTCAGGTCAGCTGAAATCTGAGTGCTTTCTCAACCTGAAACAGTGGGTATTACTCGAAATGTTAAGTAATACAGCTCTCTACAAAGACAAAATGCTTCCCAGTCATTATTAGCTGTGCTCAGTCATCATTCTTCACGATAATGCCATGAACTAGGTTCTCAGTGTTGCTGTCCATATTTTATCACTGAAGCGGGGAAGGAAGGGTGACTCGCTGAAGGTCACAGAATAACAAAGCCCACTGGCAATTTGTGTCATCTCATGAGTCATGTTGGCGCTGCTGGATGCAGCTGGCGCCAGCGGGACTTACACCCAGAGGCGAGCCAGGCCTTCTAACAGGTTCTTCCCTGGCAAAACGTGGCGATTTCATTAGCGAGGTAAGTGAATAGGGGATCAAGGAGTTAGTTCGTCTTTGTGTAGAACTAGGGCCTGAATGAAATCACATGGTGGTGAAGGCTTTCTGATTCTTCAGGTTTCCCTTTCAACCAACTCTGATCACTGGACAATGTTTCTGTTTCCTTTTGATTTTGCTATTACCATTTATGAAGCACATTCGCCTTGCTTTCCTCACGCGAGCCTTACCACTGTAAAGTCGTGTTCTTTCTCACTTTACAACTGACGAGACAGGCTAGTGGCAGAGCCCTCTCGGTTCTGTGTGTCTCTTGGCATGCGTTAAATTGAGTCTCCCAAAAAGAAGTTCTCACCTGGGGACCTCAGAATGTAACCGTATTTGGTAATAGGGTCACTGCTTATGGGATTAGTTAAGATGAGGTCATTCTGGAGTCGGGTGGGCTCCTAATCCAGTATGACTGGTGTCCTTAGAAGAAGAGAAGATACAGAGAGAGAAGACAGCTGTGTGAAGGTGGAGACAGAGATTGGAGTTCTGCTACCACTGCTCCATGCCAAGGACTGCTGCCACCACCGGAAGCCAGGAGAGAGGCAAGGAACAGATTCTTCCCTAAAGCTCTTGGGGAGGGAGCATGGCCCAGCCGACACCTTGAGTTTGGACTTCTAGTCTCCTGGTTTATGGTACTTTCTTACGGCAATCCTAGGATATTCATATAGCAAGGAACACCTGTCCATGTTCTCTCTGAGGAGTGACCTGTGTCCTGTGCATCAAGCGCCAAGCGTGAGGACCCCCAGTCCCTATCTTCGGGAACCCTGCATTCTCACTGGGGAATATGGCACTTGCAGAAAGCCGATAACCAGCACCAGGGTGTCAGCGTGATAAGAGGTGCTGAGAGAAGAGGACCTTGAGCTCCGAGGAGGAAGAATCACAGTCCACAGGAGCAGGGTGTGAGGCAGTACTCTAGGAGAGCAGAGTAGAATTTGGATGCGTTGGAATGGAAGTATGCATGGGAGGGACTGGTGTAACCCCAGCCCCCACCTGCCAGCACACAAAGAGGAGACTGTGAAGGATGGAGAGTGAGTTGAGCTGGCTGGAGGCAGGGGTGGTGCAGGGGAGTGGTAGGTGAGGAGGCCTGTTCTGGAGAACCTTTCTCAAGTACAGAGAACAATGAAAACAATGTTTAGAGAAGATTAAGCTGGCATTTTTTTGAGAGATTAAAGTGTGAGGAGTCAAGAAGCAGGAACGTAGATAGACAAATGGGAAATGAGTGAATCAGAAGCTGAAAGAAAGACCGCTGGAAAAGTTTAGATGCTACCGGAAGCAGCGACTGGCTGTCGGTTCTGCTTGCCTTGTGTTATTACAGAGTAATCTGGAAAGGTAATTGAACAATTTGTGTTTTACCATTTGAAGGCTCTGAAATACCTACTAAGAAGAATGCCCCCCAACAATATATTAATACTCACACAGCAAACTGCTGGCCTTGAGATTCCAAAAAGACACCAGCTGCATATTGGTGTGGTGGCGAGCCATTGGCTTGGCCAGATGTTCAGGATGCTCCAGTTACACAGTAACTACTAACGTGCGTAGCGAATACCGTCGCATCCTAGAACTTCAAAGCTGGTGGAACTTTAGAGATCATCTAATCATGTGTCCCGACCCCCCTCCCCCCAACGCCCACCATTTTGCTCAAATGAATTTTCCCAGGTGCCAGATTTTTAGGGGCAGCTTTCTGAGACTTGAATTCCACTGAAGAAAGTCCCTCGTGGCTTTCCAGCAGGTGCCGTGAGCCAACGCCCATAATACTCTTGACCGTGCCCCTGTGTATCTTCTACTGTGGGTCCTTGTCATCTCATCACTGGCTTTTGGGCCTGCTGGAGTGGAATGAGCTTACTCAGTACAAGAAGAGAGTGTTTTGGTCAGTCTGGACTTGCTGAAAAATCTTCTGTATCTTACCATTTAGAGATAAGCTTGAAAAAATACCCAAAGAACTCACTGACCTGCTATCTCAGTCTCCTGGGGCAGCTGCAGCAATGTACCACAACCTTGGTGGCTTAGCACAGCAGAAGTGTATTGTCCCAGTTCTGGAGGCTAGAAGTCTGAAATCAAGGGGTCAGCAGGGCCAGGCTTCCTCTCAAGTCTGTGTGGGAGAATCTGTTCCACGCGCCAGTCCTGGCTCTGTCTCAGTCGTCACATGGCATCCTCTCTTCTGTCTGTGTCCAAATTTCCCCTTCTAAGGACACCCGTCATTTTAAAGGCAACCCTACTCCAGCATGATCTCATTTGAACTTGCTGAATTCCATCTGTAACGACCCTGTTTCCAAATCAGGTCAGATTCTGAGGTACTGGGGATTAAGACCTAACATATCTTTTGGGCGTGCACAGTTTCATCCATGCAGCTTCATTCCATTGAGCGTTTTGAGATCAGAACCAGGGAATGGCATCTTTAGGCTAAGCTGCCTGCAATTCCCTGCGAAGGGCCTATTTGCAGGCAGGGCTGGCCAGCAAATCAGAAGGCCCAGCCCAGAGTGTGGGCAGAAATTGGAAGGGAAAGAGGCCTGTCTAAGCGTTCAATTTCTGAAACCACGTGGAAAGCAGTCCCTTCTACACAGGCCCGAGAATTTGAAAATAGATCAAAGTGAAAGACTTAACCAGGCAGCTGGCCTTTCAGAAGCTGTGCAAAATGGGGTGCAGGTACAACCCAAGAGAATTGAAAGCAAACAGGGCTCAAACAGATCCTTGTACCCCGATGTTCGTCACAGCATTATCTGAATAGCCAAAAGGTGGAAATGACCCAAGCATCCATCAACAGATGAATGGATAAACAAAATGTGATATAGCCATACAATGCAATATTCTTCAGCCATAAAAAGGAATTAAGTACTAACATATGGTACAACAGGGATGAACCTTGGAAACTTTGTGCTGAGTGAAATGAGCCAGGTGGAAAAGTCCTCACGTTGTATGATCCCACTTATAGGAAATATCTAGAATGGGTACACTCAGAGAGACAGAAACATACATAAACTATAAGTGTTCAGTAAACATTGTGAACTTACAAAACAAACCTGCATAACATCATACAGGGTTTCCGCATATCACCCCCCCACAAATACCCTGCATTGTTGTGAAACATTTGTTAACAAATCATCAAAGAGCATTGTTAAAGTATTACTACTAACTATAGTCCGTATCTTCCTCCCCTACATTTTTTGAAGGATTTATTTATTTATTTGTTTACTTTTATCCATTTTTACCCACCCCCCCACCCCCCGTTTTTGCTGTTTCTTTGTCCATTCGCTGGGCAACTCTCTGTGTCCATTTCCTGCCCCCTCTTCTCATCCTTCTCCTCCTGTCTTCACTGGGATTCGATCCTCAGAACCTCCGATGTGGGAGAGAAGCATCCTACCACCTGCGCCACCTTAGTTCCTGATTTTTGGGTGCGTCTCATCTTGGCTCTCCCTTGTGTCACACTCCTGCACACAGGGCATGGTGGGCCACGCTCCTTCTATATTTTTCTTTTTTTAAATTTTTACCGGGAGGTCCCGGGGATCAAACCCAGGTCCCTCTATATGGGAGATGGATGCCCAACCACCTGAGCCACATCTGTCCTGCTGCTATATCTCTTAAGGTTGACCAAAGATACCCAAAGTTACAGTCTTTTCCCATACGGGATGGTCATATAATAAATCAGGCTTAGTTTACCACCAGCATTCTAAAAACTAGACTTAGGGAGAAAAACTAGGTCTGGGGACACATGCCTGGTTTCTAATATAGCGAATGTTTAGCCTACCCTGATTATCACAAAATCAGGACAGCGAGAATATTCACATAGAGCAGGGATTCTTAACAAGGGGTCCATGAGCTTGAATTGAAATTCAAAAAGTCATTATTCTTGGGATGTGTTGGTGCGGGTGTGATATATTTATTCAATAATACACAGTATAGTATGGACTTAGTAAGGGACCTGTGGTTTTCACCTGACTGGCAAAGGGGTCCATGGAACAAAAGGTTAAGAACTCCTGCATTAGAGGTTTCCAGGGGCAGGGGGAAGGGGGTTTTTGCTTAATGGATAGAGTTTTTGTTTGGAATGATGAATTTTCGAAATAGCTAGTGGTGATGGTGGTACAATCTTGTAAATGTAATTAGTGCCGCTGAATTGTACTCTTAAAAATGATTAAAATGGCAAAATGTATGCGATATGTATTTTCCACAAAACAAACAAAAATCAAATAGGGGGTCCGGTTCTCAGAAATTAGTCAGTCAGATAGGAGGATGGGAAATTTAGGAAGAAAATGAAGATGGCCACTGTGTGTGCACGTAGATTGGAGTCTTCATCCTGCTGCTGCATACCTGGGGGCAGTCGAGCTGTTTTCAAGACTGAGCATTATCACCCCTACTCCATTGACTTAGTAGACATTTTACGTTTAGAACTAAAATATGTACTAATATTTTTTTAGTTAAAGATGTGGCCACTTCCCACTCATATTTGGAATCCTGGAAGTTTTTAAATTCTTCTCCTTGAGAGGCATTTATGGAGCTGCTTCCTAGCCTTGTCTTCTGTGATCTTCTAGATGTTTCTCAGTATATCTGCAACTTGCAATTGTTTGTTAGTAGAGGAGCAAAAGAGCTCTTGTAAAAGAGCCTAGTGATATTAAGCCTAGGTAGATAACATACCTAAGTGTGTAGACGAGATGGGGACCAATCAGGTTAAACAATTCAATGAGTCCCTGCCCTCTGGCTGGGGACATTTTGGCTGATTTGGGATGGGGGGAGTACTTGTGATATCATATACTAAAAAATGAATGCAAAGTCTTCATGGCCTCTAAGTAAAGCCAATTGTAATTGTACTATGAAGTCTTTTCTAAACCAACAGTAAATATAAGCAAATATACCTGCAGAGAAGCTACTACCCTTGGGCTGCAGGGCCCAGAGGGGCAGTTGAACCCAGGAGTTGGGGAAGGCTTTGGAGAAGGAGTGGCCTGTGGGCTGGAATCTGATCTCTGCAGCTGTTTGTTTCTTTCCTTCTGCTCATCTCCGTACCTTTAAAAAGACAGTTATCCTCATTTTACTTCAGTCACAATATGAAATTCAGTAGTGCGACCCACTCCATGATCTTTTCCGGCTATTAAATGGAGTTCTCACACGGGCCTCATTCCGTTGGTTTTATTATTCCCAGAGGCCCCACATTCTGGAGCATGTGGGTGGTGGAATAATCGAAGCTGGGGAAGCTGGAATAAATAGTTCCTCCTCTGTTCCAAACCTCAGTGAAAAGACAGTTTTCTAGAGTATATCTCAGGCACTGAACTATTTCTAATTTAGAAAGGACCAACTTGTCGATTCTTTGAAACTTACTAGAAAGTCATCCCTATTAGGAGCCAGTCATGCCTAACCCACCGTCTGAGACTGGTCAGGAACTTGAGCCTGCGTCAGAATCCCCTGGAAGGCCTGTGAAACCCCTCAGGGCTAGGCCCACCTCCAGAGTTTCCATGTCTGCATGGAGCCCGAGCATTTACGTGACTGACATTCCCAGGAGATTCTGGTGCTGTCAGTCCAGGGACCACACTTTGAGAACCATTCAACTGTGCGTCCACTGGGAAAAGGCACGCCTAGACTCTCTTGGGACCTTCCCCTACCATGGTTCTTTCTCATGGACTTCCACAGCAAGGAGAAAGGATGCCCTTGCCAGCCCATCACAGCAGGAATAAACTCGAAGAAGCATAGTGCCTGGAGGGCAGCTCTCCAAATCTGCATGTGGCCCTCCTGGTTATCCTTGTGGAAGTTGAGACTTCTGCAAAATTGGGGGGGAAGAGGGGCGGACAGGACAGGATGGACTTCCAGAGGTGCTGGGCCCTGTGAAAATAGGAGTCAAGATCCTTGACCCCACGCCTCCTTGTCTGTGAAGGAGCAGCCCTTGTCAAGACCAAGACTTGATTTCAGCGACTTGGATGTCCACGAGTAGTGATTTTGTTCTCGTCCATCCTCAGTCGCAATGTAGCTGCTAGGCTTGCTGGACTCCAAGGCTCCATCATGTTCTCATTCTCTCGTGCTGGTTGGTGCTGGGGTCCTTCTGTGAGAGGCCCATCTTGCGACCTGGAAACGAGGGCACTGATACTCTGTGGCAACCCGGGGGAGCCTGGCAGCCACCCATAGATCCTCCAGCCCAGCGGATGTTCACAGTCTTGGAGCTCACGCCCATTGGATTGATTAATTGATGCCCCCCATTCTGCTGGACAATTAAGAAAAGCAGGAGGAGCAGGGAAAAGGCTTCAGTTAGACCTAATTTGGCACCATATTGTTTTCTGTTAATCTATTTTGTTTTCTGTCCGCCTGTCCCAAGGGATGGGTGCCTTGCTGCTTGCTGAAGCATGCATAACTAATGTCCTCATTAAGGGCTGATCTGTTTATCCCGGCCAGGCGAGGAAGCCAGCCTGCCAAACCTAGGCACGAGCTGGGGGCCCTTACCTCCCCCCTGGGCCTTAGCCCCACCTCATTAAGCTGGTCCCGGCTATTGATTGGGAACCGGTGTTGGGAAGAGTCTTACTTACTCCATGCATTATCTTGACAGATTGATCAGACCTGATTGAGAACCTCTTAAAGGAACGAACAGCTGTAATGGGAAAGTTGGACTCTGTCATCCGTTAGGATGATTCTGGGAGCAAGAAGAACAAGGCTGACATCTTGGAGCAATTGTATTTACAATTAACATGGCTGAAAACGATTGCCTCTATTGATCCCCCCTTCCTGCAATTACAGCCCCATTGTTTACATTCCAGCACTTCAGTTATAAAAAGGAAATTCAATAATTATTGCATTATTTAAAGTTAAAGTGCCACAGAGTTTGCTGGCTGCGCTTGCTGGTTGATTTAACGTTCAGTAAAATCCATGCCGAGCTCTCCATCTTGAGGCCGAACAGTATCGGCTTTTAATGAGACTTAAAAAGGGGGGCAAGGAAAGCAAAGCCCTGTCCACAGGGTGTTTGTCTGGGTTATTTATGGGGGGAACCCGAAAGCAGAGCAGAGAAACCAGCCGTGTCATTGTTTGTAAAACTGCGTCCCCTCTCCTACGATGGGCGGTCTTCTCCCAGGCAGCCCTTCTCCTGGCCTCCTGGCACCAGCTGTTCACACTCAGCTCTGCTTCCTTAAAGCGTGACTTTCTCTCCTCTTGGTTCCTTGTCCCCCTCACACAAGTCTGTCTCCTTTAACCTTTGCCAAAATCCAGGGAATTTAAGGAGGAGAAGTGAAGCGCCCGCGGCAGCCATGACGGTCAGGGCCCGAGGAGTTAGAGGGGAATTCTCTCTCCTCTCCCATCAATCTGCCGTTTTCTCTTTCGGGGGAAAAACAAAATAAAAGAAAAAGTAAGCACCTCTTATGAGGAAGACGTCAGCCCACGTCACCCTGCTGCCCATGCCATTTCTCTTGAGGAAGGCAATGAGGGCGTCTGCCAGCAAACCGTGGGAGCTCAAGAGAGGCCTTTGGGTTTGAGTGCCAAATTCGTGCTCTCAGCCGCAGCAGCCAGAAGAAGGTTCAAGAGCGTGGGGGGAATTTTAAAGAGCATTTTATATTTCTCATATTTGGTCGAAATTCTTCCATGGGCTCTGGCCCAGCAAGACTTCTGGACAGGTGCACCCAGCAGGATGCAGGGCTAGGGAGGAAAAAGTGATGCCTCATGCTCAAGAGTCGTGTGTGCAGTGACCACCCCGGGAAAGTTTAGTCTGCAGGTGTGACAGGGGACGGGACGGGAAATAGGGCCCATTCTGGCTTTCAGGAAGTATCTGGAGCAGGCCAGTAGCGGGCAGCTGCTTCCGTGTGACTTTTTTATTAAAGAGGTGACTTCTTGTGTGCAAGCATTACACGATGTATCTAAGTGCAGTTTGCTAGAATCTGAAATGCTCTCTGGGGCAAGGTGGCTGCAGAGATTTTAGCCCTCTTTATAAGGGAATGTCTGTGTCTTCAGGCTTTGGTCTCTTTCCTGAGGCAGTTGATGTTGAAGCTAGGACAGGGGTTCTCAAAGTGTGGTCCCCGACCAGCCGCGCAGCAGCCTTACCTGGGAGATTGTTAGAAATGCAAATACTTGGGCCTCACCCCAGACCCGCTGACTCAGAAACTGCTGGGGTGGGCCCAGCCAGCTGGGTGTCAGGTGCTTCTGGTGCCTGCGTAGGTTAGAGAGCCACTGAGCTAGAACCCCGTTTCCAGCATTACCACCCAGCCCAGGGGTTGTACCTGCTGATCAGAAGTGAGGAGGCGAGTCTGGGCTCCAGGGAGAAAGATGACGACAGTGCCAAACGGTGGGGTAACCCACCTGTCATATCTGCCAAAGGATTTTCCCCGAGATTCTTAAAATCGCCTCCGAGGCGGGCAGGGCAAGTCTACCTATCTCCATTTTACAGCTGAAGTAATGGACCTGTGTGGTCACCAGGGAAGTATTTTTCCTGCTCTGTTCGTTCCGGGTGTTGGAGGAGCAAAGATTTGCCTCAGAGTAGACTTGGGGAATCAGGGAAGTGTCCACCGTCTTTGCGGCTGAGTTCTCCTCCCTGCTCCGCCATCGCCTGGGATGTTGGCAGACCCAGTACAGAAAAGGGCCCTTGATTTCCGTGATATTGGCGTCCAGATGGGCTCAGAGCTCCAGTAATCACATAGGGTTTTGTGACAAAGACACGGCCTTGGAGTTCGGATCCTGGCTCTGCCTACGTCAGCGGCATGACTATGGATAAGTCACTTAATTTCTCTGCATCACGGTTTCTTTACTATCAACAATGGATTTCTCTTTGGGGCCTAGGAGGGAAATGTCAAATTGGTACATTCAGTAGATATTCATTTCCAGTCCTAATCCTAAAGCTTAACCAATTTGGGGAAAAAAAAAAAAAAGTAATGATAACAAAAGGCTTATTTACTAGAAAGGCCTAAACCTTCTGAGCTCTGTAGATGTTTGGTCTTCAGTCACTGTGGACTTTGCTTGTGACTTGGGTTTTGGTGAGCCCCTTCCATAGATTGGGCCTGCCTCTGCATGTCTAACAAGCTTCCTGCCAGCAGAGATTTGTATTTGCAAATGCTTCAAAGTGTCACCCAGCCATAAAGAGCCACTGCTAACAGTTTTTGCGATCCACCTGCACAATGTGTCAAATTCTCAGAGTATGCCCAGGCAGGAGGGAGAATTTGATTCTTAAGAACAAGAACAGTATCCATCACGCCTGTATGTCAGTTGGGTCCAGAGAGTGTTCACAGCTGTCAAAAGTCATAACATCAAGTGTTTGAGCACCTACAGTGTGCGAGCCTCTTTTCTTACACTTCTTTCCCAGAGAGAACATCAATGAGGGAAACTGAGGCACTGAGCTAGACTTACTCTCCTTGCTCCAAGGGCAGAGTCAGGGCTTCACACCCTTGCATCTTGTCCCTTACAAGAATGACATTTCCTGTTCCCTAAGTCTCAATATTAGTAACCCCCTTGAGAGATGTATGGTGTATTCTAGGAGAAAAATAATCATATAAAACTGTAATTATCTATAGGTTGTATCTGCCTGGGCTTTGAATCTTCATTGGAAAAACCCAAATGTGGACTCCTGTGGAATGTTAATGCCTTTACATAATAGATTTCATTTCCTCCCGTTAGGAAAACTCCAGAAAGGAATATGAAGTCACTATTTTAAAAAATTTATACATGTGGTATTTTCATTAGAATTATAACCTTAATTTCATGGCTTGGCCTGTTGCAAGAGAATCGGGCAAGGGAGACAGTGTATGTGGAGGTGTTGGTTCAGCAGGGGGTATATGGGCTGATGGGCAGCAAGATTGAAATAAAGCCTGGAGAAGCGGGCCACGATTTCTGCATGGCTTAGGAATCCTTTTCCAAACTTTATAATAGACTAACCATGTTTTATCTTCTTTCTGACATCAAGTATTCGAGCACCTACTGTGTGCAAGGCTCTTTTCTTACTCTTCTTTCCCAGAGAGAACATCAAAGAGGGAAACTGAGGCACTGAGCTGAACTTGCCCTCGATCCAAGGCCAGAGTCAGGATTGGCTTACTGGCTAACTGATTTGGCAAATTGATGAAAGGGAAGCAATTTGCCAAACAAAGCCTTTGGTTTCCCCGGTATTACAAATACTGCCTCAACGAGCTCGCGTTAAAGGGGCTTAGTTGTGCTCTGGGCCAATGTTCTATTTTGCAGCAAGAAGAATTTCACCCGTTTGACAAAATGGACAGGTGACCCAAAGGCACTGTCAAGAACGATGTACAAGTAAACTCTTGTATGGTGCTCTACTTTTAGGTAGTGCTCTACTTTTAGGTAGTTGTGAGAGATTGTGAGAGAAAGATATTTTGAAGAGGCCAAGACAGATTTTGGTGTCATGCTGTTTTCTTGGGAGGTATACAACTTGGATGTCTTGTGGCCATGCGTGGAGAACACAGAATATCTATTTTCCTAAGCATCCTTCCTCCCACGTGCTCTGAGCAGCTCTGTTTTGGAGAGAAAGGCTGAGCCTTAGGGGAGTCGAGTGCACGTCAGGAACCCCAGTGTTTAGGCAGAACAAGGATGGGCTGCAGGCATATGAGAGGAAGGAGCAACTGGGAACCATTTGGCATGAAATGAGAACAGGGACCTTGAAATTTAACTTTGAGCTGCATCCTGAAGGAAGGACAGGGTATGGTTTGGCAGAATAGAACGAGGAAGACATTCCAGAGGTGGAACAGGGCCTGAGCTCACATACTGGGAGTGAACAATCAGGGCCTGTTCCAGGGGATGAGGAGTCCGGCCTAGAAACCGGAAAATAGGCCAGAGCAACCCAAATGGACTGATCTAAGGGAACATTTTTACTTTCTTTTACTTTTTCTTGTAAATCATGGTGGGGCTTATATCTTATGGTGTCTGCAGGGTTCCTACAGTGAAATAGGACTAAATTAGCATGTGCCAAGGACAAGGGCATGAGTGGATGAAAAGCCAACATTAAACAGAAAAAGTATATCTAAAAAGTATACACACACACACACACACTCTCTTTCTCTCTCTCTCTCATTTCCAGGAGACTTCCTAAAGATGTGAAGTTAAATATGGAACTGTAACATAGTCTCACTGATTAAAAAAAATTAACTGTCCCCACCTGCAGTTGCATTTGACCTGAAATAATGTCTTTTTTAGGCATTCAAGGTGAATATCTGGGTCTGGGGAGTCCTGGGTTCAAGAAGCACCTGGGGTCAGTGCATTGATGAGCGTGGAAATGGAATCAAGTCCTAGGTCAAGTCCTGTTTCTTCTACTTCCTGTGAGACCTTGGGAGAGTCACATGATCTTTCTGAGCCTTGGGTTCCTCCAAGGACATGAGCCAAATGCTGTCGTCCTCATAGGGCC